>BLSH010046864.1:208542-224495 GCA_018402905.1 Glandirana rugosa | reverse complement strand
CCTCCTCGGGCGGGTTTGTCATTTATTTTAATAATCGGGGGGATGTGATATATACATATATATTCGTGTATTTGTGTAATATATACGTATATATATATGTG
The DNA here is from genome assembly GCA_018402905.1 of Glandirana rugosa. NCBI lineage: Eukaryota > Metazoa > Chordata > Amphibia > Anura > Ranidae > Glandirana > Glandirana rugosa. Next base: position 224,394 of record BLSH010046864.1, on the reverse strand, counting down.
TATACATATATAGTGTAGGGGGGCTAATAATTTTATTTACTGTTTGGGCGGGCTCCTCCGAGAATGTCCGTTACTGAGCAGTGATAATTTATCACTGCTTAATAAATAGACATCTCTGAGTTTCTGTGAATTTCAGTGCCGTAATCTCGTAATGTCTCACGAGATTGGGGTGTTCTCCACAGTTTTAAGCGTTTGTAGATCACTTCACTTCACTTCACTAACAGTGAAGTGATCTACACACCTTAATAAGCAAGCACACAGAGGAGAACGATCTCCTCTGTGAATGCCGGAGAAGTCAGCAGTGAATTTTTTACACTGCTTTATAAACGTACACCTTAGTCCACCCTTTTGCAAACAGTAAATACAGCAACAATAGTTTAATAAAAAATTTTAAAGTTTTTGTAATGCAGCCTGCAGAGTATTCCAAATATGATTGGTGTGGCACAGGTGTAATGCAGAGACTCTTTAAGCCCCGGTTCACATATGTGCGAGGCGGGAATCGGCGTGATTACAGAGCCGGTTCCCGCATTGCATTCTTCCCACAGGCAGTTCACACTGCCTTCTGCAAACCTCTGTGGGTGTCATTACAAAGTTAATGACACCCCCAGCTTTGTTCACAGATCGCAGTGCGAACTGTGAACTCGCACATGAATCAGATTGCGTAGGTGAGAACACTCATACGATGCATTTCCACTGCGGGAAAAAAAGGTCCCTGCACCTTTTTTTTGTGCGAATCGAATGCGAGTTCAGCCGTCCAACTGTATGGCTGAACTCACATTGCTCAGAGATCGCATGTGATCGGCACCTGCGGTGTGGGTGCGAATCACATGTGATCTGAGATCACACAAGTGTGAACCTGGGCTCAATGTTTTATCCCAACCTCTGTACAGTTCTGTCCCTGCAGTTTTGGGGAATGGAAGAATTGCAACTGGGCTACAAATTGTTTTGACCTCACCACCGTGTTGGCACGCTCTGCAGAATTCCTCTGTGCAGAATTCCAACTGTGCTGAATTCAAATAATTAAACATTCATGGACTTGGCCTTTATTATACATTTCAGATAGACTTGGAAAGGGTAAATAGGTTATTTATTTTTTACAGCTGTGCATTACCCGTTAATTCAATTTCTGTCCCCGTGACAGCAGGACAGGAAATAAGGGAAATGGATGCCATTGGGAAAAGTAGCAGAAATTATTAATAACCTGAGAAAGACTCTACACCCTTTCCCATCTCACTAAGAACTGTTTTTGTTGCAGTTTGCGTCCACTAAAGATATTTCCCATTATTTCCTGTCCCAACAGGGAGTGAGGGAAATTACCCCAATGGGGACACATACTGGAAATACCTGACAGATCCTACAGTTCGTTATTAAAAAAATAACATCCTTGTAACTTTGTGAAAGTGCCCTGTAGCTTAAAGCGGAACTTCTGCTTTAAGGACTCCTAACCCCCTTACATGCAACATTTGGCATGTCATTTTTTTTGGAGCGGGGGAGTGGGTACCTAGTTTTGGACGGGTACCAAACTCCCACGTATGCTCTCACCGCCTAGGTGACGCCTCCTCTGCCCCTCCCTCTCTGCAATCTTCTGGGACATGTCACGGGTCCCAGAAGATTGCTTGGCCATTCAGGAAGCGCAGAGCGACTCGTGCATGCACACCTGGCTGTGAAGCCGCAAGCTGTCACAGTCAGGTGCCCACACTAGTGATGCCGGCGCCGAGGAGAGAACCAAGGCTTTGGACGGCCGCATCGCTGGACCATGGGACAGGTGAGTGTCTGTTTATTAAAAGTCAGCAGCTACACTTTTTGTAGCTGCTGGCTTTAAAATAAACAGAAAAACGAGTGGAACTCCGCTTTATTAGGGTGAATTAATGTAAGTTAAACCTGCAAGTTGACAGGACAAATCAATCACAGCATGTGGGATATCAAGATGCATGCGCAGTGGACAGCAGCTTCCGTGTAAAAAAAAAAAAATTAATAAAAAAAAAATAAATAAAAAAAAAAAAGAAGAAAATTGCACTCTGGCAAAATTTAAAAACTACCCTTGCAATGGGGCTCCCCTCAACACTGCAAGGATTAAATGCTTGTCTTAGTTCAGGGAAACATTAAAGGCTTTGTTCACACCATGGTGCCGAGACAAAGTTTTTCCGCATGCGTTATGCAAGGGCGCAAAGAAATCAATGGTTCTCAGCCTCTCCTCTTTGGGAGCTCCACCCAGCAACTGCACTCTGTCATCATCAGGTACAATTCAGGAAGTCCTGTATTAGAAGTGACAACACCAAGAGCCTACCCACAATCATAAATGGAACAGGAGAGTGCCAGCTGTCAGGGGAGCAAGGGCTAAGGGAAGGTAAAATGTATTTTTAAAGCTATCCAATGTGACACTAAGGAGTTATGTGAAGGGGGACAGAGGACACTGCAATGGGGGGAGGGCTATTAGGGATCCCATTTTCCCTAGGGACAGGAACCCCATTCTCCAGACCATGCTGGCTGGCAGGGCTGGCGTCAGCCACTCATGGGTGCCAGGATTGGGGGAGGGGGCAGTAGCATCTGAATCCCCAGCCATATGCTCCCTCAGGGTGAACTGGCTTTGTATTAGTAAAGCACCTTGAACCACTTCAGCCCCGGAAGGATTTGCCCCCTTCCTGACCAGAGCCCTTTTTGCAATTCGGCACTGCGTCGCTTTAACTGAAAATTGCGACGTTGTACCCAAACGAAATCTGCATCCCTTTTTCCCACAAATAGAGCTTTCTTTTGGTGGTATTTGATCACCGCTGCATCATTTCTGATCGCCGCTATAAACAAAAGAAGAGCGACAATTTTGTAAAAAAACCCAAATTTCTTACTTTTTGCTAAAATACAAATCCAAAAAAAAAAAAATATATAAAAAAAAAAACATTTTTTTTCATTGGTTTTGGCAGATTTATATTCTTCCTCATATTTGTGATAAAAAAAAAAAAATCGCAATCAGTTTATTGATTGGTTTGCGCAAAAGTTGCCGCGTTTACGGATGATGAGAATTCATTTTTGGGTTTTTTATTTATTTATTTACTAGTAATGGCGGCGATCTGCGATTTTTAGCGGTACTGCGATATTAGGGCGGACATGTCGGAACATTTTGACACTTTTTGGGACCATTGGCATTTATACAGCGATCAGTGCTATAAAAATGCACTGATTACTGTGTAAATGCCATTGGCAGTGAAGGGGGTTAACCTGCAGGGGGCGCTCTAAGAGTTAACTGTGTTCCCTGGGCGTGTTCTAACTGTATTTGGGCTGCCCTAGCAGGGGAAGGGAAGTGATCACAGCTTCCATGTAGAGGAAGGCTGTGATCACAGCCCTTCCCCCCTCACAGAACGGAGGTCCGTGTTTACTTACACGGACCTCCGTTCTTTCACTCCGGGGGGGGGGGGATCGCGGGTAGCCAGCGGAGATCGAATCCGCCACACCCGCTCCCTGGCCCTCCCCAGACACAGTGAGCGCGCGGGCGCGCTCACTGTGCGCGATCTGGCAGCCGCCGTCAAATGACGGCGTTTTGCGTAGGAGAGCCACTCTGTCGCCGTCAGATGCCGGTCGGCAAGTGGTTAAAGTGAGGTAAACCTGTACGGTTATTACTAGGTTAGGATTATTATTATCGTCATACGGCCCTCCTTGCATTCACATACATTGAATCAGGCTCTTAAGTAGAAAAAGGTTGCAGACTCCTGCATTAGAAGTTCTCACTTTCTGCCACAGCCACTGTGGCTACTTCAGCTATACGGGAGAAGAGTCACTACACTAACATGATCAACATGTCCTTTTATTTACTTATATCACGTAATCCTTCTGGTTTGCTTCTGTATATGACTACACAGATCTTATGCACAGGGCTGTCAGAGAACCTAAGCCCTACATAAATACTCTGTAGAACTGTGAAATTTCTTCACCAGAGCACATAACGTTATAAGCTAACTAGAAAGGGTAGGTAACTAACAGGAAGGATAAAAAGGATAAGTATTTCCTCTTATTATGACAAGAGATGTGGGTGTGTGTGTGTGTGTGTTTTATTATATATATATATATATATATATATATATATATATATATATATATATATATATATATATATATATATACATATATATATACATATATATATACATACATATACACACACACACACACACGCATACATACATACATATATACATACATATACATACACACACACACACAGTATCTCACAAAAGTGAGTACACCCCTCACATTTTTGTAAATATTTTATTATATTTTTTCATGTGACAGCACTGAAGAAATTATACTTTGCTACAATGTAAAATAGTGAGTGTACAGCTTGTATAACAGTGTAAAATTGCTGTCCCCTCGAAATAACTCCACACAGCCATTAATGTCTAAACCGCTGGCAACAAAAGTGAGTACACCCCTAAGTGAAAATGTCCGCATTGCGCCCAATTAGCCATTTTCCCTTCCCATGTCATGTGACTCATTAGTGTCACAAGGTCTCAGGTGTGAATGGGGAGCAGGTGTGTTAAATTTGTGTTATCGCTCTCACTCTCTCATACTGGTCACTGGAAGTTCAATATGGCACCTCACGGCAAAGAACTATCTGATGATCTGAAAGAAAGAATTGTTGCTCTACATAAAGATGGCCTAGGCTACAAGAAGATTGCCAAGACCCTGAAACTGAGCTGCAGCACGGTGGCCAATACCATACAGCGGTTTAACAGGACAGGTCCCACTCAGAAAAGGCCTCGCCATGGTTGACCAAAGAAGTTGAGTGCACGTGCGCAGCGTCATATCCAGACGTTGTCTTTGGAAAATAGACGTATGAGTGCTGCCAGCTTTACTGCAGAGATTGAAGAGGTGGAGGGTCAGCCTGTCAGTGCTCAGACCATACGCCGCACACTGCATCAAATTGCTCTGCATGGCTCTCGTCCCAGAAGAAAGCCTCTCCTAAAGATGATGCACAAGAAAGCCCGCAGTTTGCTGAAGACAAGCAGACTAAGGACATGGATTACTGGAACCATGTCCTGTGGTCTTATGAGACCAAGATAAACTTATTTGGTTCAGATGGTGTCAAGGGTGTGTGGCTGCAAACAAGTGAGGAGTACAAAGACAAGTGTCTCTTGCCTACAGTCAAGCATGGTGGTGGGAGTGTCATGGTTTGGGGATGCATGAGTGCTGCCAGCACTGGGGTGCTACAGTTCATTGAGGGAACCATGAATGCAAACATATACTGTGACATACTGAAGCAGAGCATGATCCCCTCCCTTCTCCCTTCGGAGACTGGGCCGCAGGGCAGTATTCCAACATAACAACCCCAAACACACCTCCAAGACGTCCACTGCCTTGCTAAAGAAGCTGAGGGTAAAGGTGATGGACTGGCCAAGCATGTCTCCAGACCTAAACCCTATTGAGCATCTGTGGGGCATCCTCAAAAGAAAGGTGGAGGAGCGCAAGGTCTCTCACATTCACCAGCTCCATGATGTGGTCATGGAGGAGTGGAAGAGGACCCCAGTGGCAACCTGTGAAGCGCTGGAGATCTCCATGCCCAAGAGGGTTAAGGCAGTAGTGGAAAATAATTGTGGCCACACAAACTATTGACACTTTGGGCCCAATTTGGACATTTTCACTTAGGGGTGCTGCAGCTGTTTCAGGGTCTTGGCAATCTTCTTATAGCCTAGGCCATCTTTATGTAGAGCAACAATTCTTTTTTTTCAGATCCTCAGAGTTCTTTCCGATGAGGTGCCATGTTGAACTTTCAGTGACCAGTATAAGAGAGTGAGAGCAATAACACCTGCTCCCCATTCACACCTGAGACCTTGTAACACTAACGAGTCACATGACAACGGGAGAGAAAATGTCTAATTGGGCCCAATTTGGACATTTTCACTTAGGGGTGTACTCACTATTGTTGCCTGCAGTTTAGACCTTAATGGCTGTGTGTTGAGTTATTTTGAGGGGACAGCAAATTTACACTGTTATACAAGCTGTACACTCACTACTTTACATTGTAGCAAAGTGTCATTTCTTCAGTGTTGTCACATGAAAAGATAGAATAAAATATTTACAAATATGTGAGGGGTGTACTCACTTTTGCGAGATACTGTGTTACACTGTGTGTGTATGTTATATATAATCTGAACCAAGCCCCTTTTTAGGCATATGTTAACATCCACTACGAATATCTAATATGCCAATTTCACCCACCAATATGAGAGGACATCTCTTCCCGTCAGGGGCGCATGGAGATAATCCCCATGGGCTCCCAAGGCTTAATCTCCATCAGGCTGGTGGCAATTTACAGATAAACCATTCAGTACTAATCCCCAGCTTTTTTTTTATACTAATGCAGTCTCTGATGGTATATGTTATGTGTGATTGTTGTCCCAGATATCCACCTTTACCCCACAGCTTGTCACCGTGTATAGAACAAGATTAGATTAAGTAAATTACTAAAAAATAATTGTTACATTGTTAAGTAGTACTGTTTGAGTACCTAAAAGTTTGTAAATATCAATATGAATTTCTCTGTTAGCAACTCTTCAGCCAGGATAAAGACACCATGGACAACCAGACCGTAAATTTGGTTTTAACAAGTTTTGTCTTTTTAACAAACTATATGTATTTGTAAAATAAAGTTTTGTTCACCTTTTATCTTACTTGTTCTAGTATTCATTGGAGCCTACAAGGTAAATGTAAAGTCCCACAAATTTTGGTTTAGTACATTAAAATGTCTTGTATGGGATGGTACTTTTGTAGGGTCATAATGTTCTCACACACACACATCCTCCGTATTTCCTTACCTTGTATATCTATATCTCCACACACTATGTTGTCTAAGGTATTGGGACCTTCGGAAGCGCTGCCCATTGATTTCAATGGAGGGGGCGGTGTAGGAGTGGTGGATCACCGCTCACCGCACCACCCCAAAGATGCTGCTTGCAGGACTTTTTTTCTTGTCCTGCAAGCACACCACCCCAGTGTGAAAACACTGAGGACACAGGACAGGCAGTTTACAGGCACTTTATTTGTGCTATTTTTAGTGCAAAAACGCCTGTAAACTACCTCAGTGTGAAAGGGGGCTTAGAGTTCCCTTCACTGGAACAAAGGGGCCAAGCCTAACCCCTGAAAAACAACCCCGCATGATTTGGAGGGATGGCCCAATTCTTTTGGCAATATAGTATGGATGAGCAAGTTTGGGGTGGAGGAACTTGACTAGCCTGCACAGAGTCCTGACCTCAACCCAAGGTGGGATGAGTTAGAGTGCAGACTGCGAGCCAGGCCTTCTCGTCCAACATCAGTGCCTGACCTCACAAGTGCACTTCTGGAAGAATGGTCAAATATTCCCATAGACACACTCCTAAACCTTGTGGACAGCCTTCCCATAAGAGTTGAAGTTGTTATAGATGCAAAGGGTGGGCCAACCCAATATTGAACCCGGACTAAGACTGGGATGCCATTAAAGTTCATGTGTGTAAAGGCAGGCGTCCCAATACTTTTGACAATATAGTGTATCTCTGTATCCATTATATTTGAGAAAACCAACACCCCCAGCAGTCTATGAACAGGGCTTGTTGTAGAAGAAGCCATGTATACCTTGGAACTGAGTGAGATCGACATCAGACCAGTTGGCACTGCTGGCAATTCTGCAGCTTTCTTTCAGCATGTCCAAAGTCGAGAACCAGTCTGCGGGGAGAACACTATGCTTTAATAAACATACCTTTTCATCAGCTATTCAGTTTTACCCATGAAATTGTTACTCACAGCTTCACTGTCAATACGCAACAAAAGATGGATATAAAATATTCATTATGAAAACAATACACGTTTTGTACAATGTTGCGCCCCTGGCCTATATATACACTACTTTGGGAATGCCAGTGTGTCTAATTTGACAAATACTCTGCTCACTGAGAACATATCTATCTATAACCAGAAAAACTATTCATTGAAACATGTTACACCTTATTTTAATGAATGTGCAACTCCAGGCTAACAACTGAAGGTACAGATATAGCCCAACTTTCGCAGTTATGTGTCTCTTTTTTTTTCTTAATTCTCTTTATAGTCCCATACCCCATCATGTGATCTTTTGTAAAGTATTTTTGCTTGGAAATGCCTTAAAAGTTGGCTTTTTTGGTACTCGTAAATGTTTTTCTGCATTTATTAGAGGACACAGCACCCCTCTGGCTTTGCTGCTGCCCTGTGTTTTAGTATTTTGCTTTTTTTGCACTGTGGTGTCATTTACTTGAGCTTGTTCCACAGTATGGGATTATAGCTACTGTTTGAGTTGTACCTAGCACCCTACTCCTGCAATTGGCACTATACCCAGTAGGTGATTTTTATTTAAACCGAACTGTGTCCTGCAATGAATATGAATACCCTTTTTTCTCTCTCTGTGATTTAAGCTGATAGAGCTCAATTAACAACCACAATTGCAGAGAAATAAAGGCATTGTGCCTGACCAGACCTGTTACGGAGTATGGATTACTGAGTGCACTGGGTCTAAATCCTTGTACACATTACTGGTTTTTTTTTTTCCCTTCAACCCAGCGGGCTGCATGAAAAAAAAAAAAAAAAAAACTGATACAGCTCAGGTCAGAGTCACTGTACTAACTATGCGTCTCCCCTGCTGTTCTAAGGTGTTCTGACAGGGGGACATCCCTCCCGCCAAAACACCCCGGCCAGAGCTCTCAGCCATTGGCCAAGAGCACTGATTGGGAGCTGATCGGCAGACCTCCTTCGGTCATGCCCCTTCAACAGAAGTCGGCTGGCTTCTGTCAGACCAGCTGCAGTACACATGGGCCGAATTTCGGCCAGTTTCTATTGAACCGGTCAATGCCGCCTAACATTCAGCCTGTGTGTACTAAGCTTAAAGAGTAACTCCACTTTTGTTAAAAAAAAAAAAAACAAAAAAAACAAAAACAAAAACAAAAAAACAATCCCCTCTGGGTGATCTATGTACATTACAAGGATTTTGACAAGCTTTGTAGCAGATTCCAACCTTTTTGTTATTCCGAAGAAATCCCTGTGTGTTTGTCTGTGTCCATGTACAGAAGTGAGTCTAATGGAAGTGGTTTCAGAACTATCAACCAGCTGCTGCACCTGCAAAGTTTTAATGAGGAAAATTGCCAGGCCTGCATCCCTTTAGATGTGATTTTCTATTGGGAGTATCTTGCCAAAAAAAGGGATTTTATTAAAACTTACCGTAAAATCCTTTTCTCCGAGTTCACTGACAGACGCAGCTCTTCATTATGTGTGGGGTTTATGCTTGTCCAACTAGGAGTTAACTAGGCAGGGAAAAGAAACAGCTGGCCCCTCCCATGGGGCCGTCCTCTCTTCCCACATAAACCCTCTCCATAGCCTAGCTCAGCAGTTCGTACACAAGCCGTACAGAAAACAGAGCACAGAGGGGTGGGTGCTGCGTCTGTCAGTGAACTCGGAGAAAAGGATTTTACGGTAAGTTTTAATAAAATCCCTTTTTCTCCTATGTTCACTGACAGACGCAGCTCTTCATTATGTGTGGGGATGTCCCCAAGCTGTGTCAAAAAGAAGGGTGGGTAAACAATAACAACTGTACCCAACAGAACATCTAAGGAGGCGCCAGACGCGCCTACTGCCGCCTGCAACACTTTGTGGCCAGAGGCAGCATCCAAAGATGCTAGCACATAAACCTATAAAACTTAGAGAAAGTGTGTGCCGAGGCCCAAGAGGCCGCCTTGCACACCTGTGACACCGAGGCCTGGTGTCTAAAAGCCCAGGAAGTACCAACAGCCCGGGTATAATGAGCCGTGACCGGAAAGGGGGACCTTGCCCCGAACAGAATAGGCGTGGGTCACGGTTTGTCTAATCCAAAAGTAGTAGCCGACGAGGCCGCCAAACCTTTGCGCGGACCCCCTGTCAGCACAAATAAGGCATCAGCCTTACGAAAAAAAGGCTGTAGCAGCTAAATACATTTGTAAGGCCCTCACTACGTCCAAGGCATGCAGCTCAATTTCATTTGGGTGTGATGGACGAGGGCACAATGAATGAAGAACAATATCCAATATTAATGTGAAAAGAAGAAACCACCTTCAGAAGGAAGGAAAGAAAAGGTCGCAAGACCGCCTTGTCCTTATGCAGGGCCAGGCAGGAAGACTTGCACGATAGTGCTGCCAAGTCAGATACCCGTCTGGCGGAAGTGACGGCAGCCAAAAAGCCACCTTTTGCGACCGCAGTTGTGAGGGAATCACCCCGATATTTACATAGGGTGGTTCCTGAGGTACAGAAAGTACCAAAATCAGATCCCACTTGGCCATCGGGTCTTCACCTGAAGCGCCACATGTCGCACACCTTGTACAAAGGTACGAATCAACGAGTGCGAAGCCAAAGGTCTCTGGAAAGGAATCGCCAGAGCCAATCTCCGGCCCTTGAGAGTACTCAAAGCCAGTTTTTTTTTTTTGTGTTCAGGTCCTGCTGCAAAAAAATCAGGACCCTGGACACTACGTAAGAGCGAGGGTTATGATCCTCCGCCTCACACCAAACTATAAAAGCCTCTCAGGTGCGGTGGTAAATCTTGCAAGAAGTACACTTGCGAGCCTTCCACAAGGTAGGGAACACGGAATCAGCGACTCCCCTGTCTCTTAGCACCTGGGACTCAATAGCCAGGCCGTCAAAGCCAGCGAGGAGCCGCCAGAGGGCGTTTGCCACCATTTGCACCACGTCGGCGTACCAAGTGCGCTGAGGTCAATCTGGAGCCACCAGGATTATTGGTATTCCCTCCGCCACTATCCTGCGTATCAAACGGGGTAGAAGTTTTATCAGAGTGAAGGCGAACAGAAGACGATAACGGCCCCAGGGGGCCACCAGCGCGTCTGTGGCCGCTGCCAACGGATCCTTCGTTCTGGACACAAAAGGTCTTCACCTTGTGATTGAACCGAGACGCCAAGACATCCACGTCCGGCGTCCCCCATCTGCGGCAATCTGGTTGAACACCTCCGGGTGGGGAGACCACTCTCCCTGGTCCAGCGTTTGGCGACTGAAAAAGACCGCCTGCCAGTTTTCCACACCTGGAATGTAAGTGGCGGAGAGTGCCGGAACGTGACGTTCCGCCCGACGCAGTATCAGAGCTGCCTCCGCCGCAGCTGCTGGACTCCTCGTGCCGCCCTGATGGTTCACAGACGCCACTGCCGTGGCATAGTCGCACTGCATCCAAATCGGACGACCCTTCAACCTCACTGTCCGGTGAGACAGGCACAATCTGATTACTCTCAGTTCCAGCCATTGATGGGGAGACGAGCCTCCTGTGCCGACCAACGGCCCTGGGCAGTGATGATCACCCACTGAAGGGGCAGGAACGACTTCCCCTGAACCAACGCTGAGTCCCGAATCCACCAGGTCAGAGACGCCCTGGTTTGGGAGCTCAGGCGGATCAGAAGGTCCAAGGACCGAGGGAACCTGTCCCACCAAGCCAGGATTGCTCGCTGAAGGAGACAAGTGTGACTCTGGGCGTATGGTATTGCCTCGAAAGTTGAGACCATAAGCCCCAGCACCCGCATACAGAAACATAATGAAGACCGTCTGTGCTACAGGAGGGTTCGCACTGCCGACTGCAGTGACAGCAACTTGGCTGGAGGAAGGAAAACCTTGCCTGCCCTGAGTCCAGAATCAGGCCCAAATACTCCAGGTGACGGGGTGGACACACCGTCGACTTCTGCAGGTAGAGCAACCAGCTAAAGTCCTGCAGCGAGTCATTGTGCTCTTCCAGAGCCGAGGCGGACTCCGCTCGCAGGAGCAGGTCGTCTAGGTAGGCTACTACCGCAATGCCTCTCTGTCGCAGCCACGCCAATATTGGTTTTGTGAAAACTCGAGGGGCTGAGGCAAGACCGAAAGGGAGTGCCACAAATTGATAATGGAGGTCTCCTACTGCAAAGCGAAGGAGACGCTGATGCCGTGGACAAATAGGTACATGGAGGTACGCATCCCTGATGTCCAGAGCCGCCAGAAATTCCCCCTGATGGAGGGCGGCCACAACCGAGCGGATAGATTCCATCCGGAATTTCCGTTCCCTAACATACCAGGTCAGGGCCTTCAGGTCCAGTACTGACCGGACCCCCCCCCCTTTTTGGGGACCACGAACAGATTTGAGTAAAAACCTTGAAAACTCTCGCTGGAGGGACTGGCACGATCGCCCCTTGGTTCGAGAGTGCTTTGCCTGCGGGAGCCCTAAGGTCGAAGGGAAGAACCTGACTGGGGGCAGAGTGTTGAACTCAGAAATGTCCCCCCACCCAAAGCCCGGGTGGGGGCAACCCATCAGGCTGAGGTTTGTCCTCCGCCTTTTCGGTTTTGCGCTGCCACTGCCGCTACCCTGCAGCGACCTTACCGGGACGGGTCCCTTTACCCGCCGCGCCCGGGGCGTGAAAGAACCTCTTCCGACCCCAGGTAGGGGGCCCCTGTCTACGGCGAAACTCACGCCTCCGGGGCTCTGGGAGGAAGGTGCACTTACCACTGTGAAATCCTTAATGATCTCACCCAGCCGTGGACTGAATAGACGTCCACCCTGAAAGGGAAGGTCTACGAGACCTTTTTTGAAGCATGGTCACCGGACCAAAATGCAACCAGAGTACCCGTCTGAGGATACGTCAACACTGCTATCCTCATAACATAGGCAGTAAATCAACGGCCGCATCACCAAGGTACTTGAAACCTTGGAGCAAAAATTCAGCCCTCTGCGGCATATCCATTAGGCAGCCGCAGTCCAGAACATTCTGGAGCTCCGCCATACGCTCAGACAAATATTGCGCCGCCATGGCGGACGTCAGGGTTGGCCGCAGAGCCTGCCACCAGGAAGAGCGACTTTAACAGTACGGGACCACCATAGACGACTTCCGTTTTTTTACAAAAAAGTTTTCCTCAAAGGGATAGCGAGCAGCGAACCGTTTTGACCTATGCCCTCGGAGTGTTGGAGGAAACCGGAGCACCGGGAGGAAACCCACGCAGGCACAGGGAGAACATGCAAACTTCAGGCAGGGAGGTCATGCTGAGCCAGCAAGCATTTTGCTGTCAGGCGCAACTGCTACCCACTACACCACTGTGCTGCCGCGAAAAAGAATGCTGCGGACGCTGCCATTCATGATAACTAAAGTGATCAAGAAAAATTGATCATAGGGGTAAGCCTTGGGGGCCCTATGGGGCCTGGAGGACCCCACACATATGCGCAGAAGTCTGCGATTTGTCATCCTGGCTAAGTCGTAACGTAGTGCGAATTCCAGCGATAATGGCGGAAAACCGCCGTCCCCTGATCCCTTTCTCCGAGGGACGCTTCTTGGGGGCCTGTTGGGCGACATCCGCCCGGGGAGCATTCACTAAAGACTGCCGCAGCTGGTCCAAAAAAGTTGCGCAGATGCGTCTGAGCCAGCAAGCAAGCAGGTTCAGCAGTGTAGTCTGCCATCGTTCTCCCCCCAAATCCCCCTTAGTAACACACAGATGTATACAAAAAGTTGAGGGCACCCCCACACAGCCGCACACCACCGCCCCACAGTGCACCAGGGAACCCCAGAGGACTGCACCCGCCGCCACTAGCACCCACAGGAGAGCCCAGCTATACTTGCTGTTTGCTGCCTGTAACCTTTGAGGATCGTTAGAAGAGCCGCGCCGTCCGGAGCACACACCGTTCCAAAGAGAAAGGAAAAACGTTTTTCACACGTTTTTGCATAGGCAGGGGACTCCAATATGGCCGCCGTTGAACACTAGAGGCCGAAAACCACCTGCAGGGAACGTGTAGTACTGCAAACGGCCGCTCTGAGCGCTAGAGGGAAAGCTCCATGCGCCCTTACCGGAGGCTACCCAGAATTTTTTTTTTTTTCCAAGGGTCGTCAGTACCCCTTCCGCCCCCTGAAAAGGGGGGAAGGAAGGAACTCTCACTCATTACTCCGGACGACCGCTGTGGGTAGCCACCCAATCGCAGACTTTCCGCCCCTGCTTGGACGGTATGCTGCAGGCCAGAAAATCGTCCCTACCCGAATCGCATCCGGGGCTGGGCGTAAGTGGGGATCACACCAGGCCACCCACACAGAACGGGCACTATGCGGCGGGTCCCCATACGGCTGGACTGGCTCGCATTGGTCAGCCAGGCCGGGGAAAGTACAGAGCCCATGGACTCTCTATGCCCCGGCCGGCTTCTTGATAGCAGATCAATGCTTGATAGAAGTCAAATAAAATAAAAGTAAAGAAAGAATAAAGAAAAAACAGTCACAAACAGGAGCGCAATTCCCCTAAAGGGAAGCCAGGGCAACTCCTTGTAAACTAGGCATTGAAACTGCTGAGCTAGGCTATGGAGAGGGTTTATGTGGGAAGAGAGGACGGCCCCATGGAAGGGGCCAGCTGTTTCTTTTCCCTGCCTAGTTAACTCCTAGTTGGACAAGCATAAACCTCACACATAATGAAGAGCTGCGTCTGTCAGTGAACGTAGGAGAAATTACATTTTTGTTGCAGGGGATGCCTGAAATCTGACTTGTATCTTAGTGCAGACTTCTGGGAAAATCAGTGAGCCAATCACACAATCAGGAAATTACATATCCGGGGGGCGTTCCCTACACCCTCCAGGTAGCCATATTGCATTTCACAGAAAATTATAGTGGCTGCAGATTGAAAATGAAAAGTAACTTTTAATGACATTCAATTACAGTATGACTTGTGAGTTGCAATTGTATACGCTGTATTTTTATCCCCATAAAAGCGGAGTTACCCTTTAAGTCTTTTGCCTAGATTAGATTGTATTATCATATTTAGACACCGTGCTGTAACAGGTGCTTTTCTTTTACAATGTGTGTCTGACTGCATATCAATTTCAAAGTCTTAATTCTAGGGTTTCAAACAAAATACTGTTTTGGCTGTCAAAAGAATTTCAACTCTACTCAGCTAGTCTCAAGATTTTTACACATTTGTATCTGGGCAGCTCTGGGCCGTGTTCAAAAACACTTGGCATAGATAAGCCTCCTGCTGCGACCTCTCACATTGTGACATGCTAGAAAGTCACAACATTGCAGTCTGATCAATGAGGAGGAACAGACTGAGGGAATGCTTCCTCCCGCCTGCAGCAAACTGATTGCATAATCTCAGCCTAAGAAAAAAATATAATGTTACAGTATATTGAGACAGGGATACAGATCCTCTTTAGGGTGACTGAACGTTTGAGTCAATGTCTCAAGGCACTCACTAGGCTATGACTGGAGCTATGAAATGGCCTCTCTGCACCCCTCAGTGCATTTTTCATAAAGTATTGTAAAGAACTGAAAAGCATACATTAAAGTTATATACATTAGTATGGCAACATAATTAAAATTCATTGGAGGCGAACAAAAATTATTTGAGTCAAGGATGGCCACATCGAGTCCTCGAACAATCTTTCGCAAACTAAAAATCGAACAGAGTATGCCCAGCTTTAAAGTAAACTTCTAAATTTGTGTTCAAAGTAGAACTTTACTCAAAGTGGAGTTCCACTCATTTTTTAGTTTATTAAAAGTCAGCAGCTACAAAAAGTGTAGCTGCTGAAGTTTAATAAACAGTAACTTACCTGTCTCGCGGTCCAGCGATGGCTGCGCCCAAAGCCTCGCTAGTCTCCCTCTCCTCCCCACGGCGCCGTCATCGCAAATGTGGGCACCGGCCACGGCTTCATGGACGGGCAAGCACTGCGCATGCGCGAGTCACACTGCGTGTTCCTAGTGGCCAGGCAATCTTCTGGGACTTGTGATGTGTCCCAGAAGATTGCCAGGAGGGAGGGGCCACCTAGGGGGAGAGGAGGAGTCGCCTAGGCAGCCCAGAGACGGAAGGAGGACAGGAAGTCCCTCTGAAAACCATGTACACACTCCTCCC
>BLSH010046864.1:195321-208532 GCA_018402905.1 Glandirana rugosa | reverse complement strand
TGCCCCCCCCCCCCCCCCCCAAAAAAAATGACATTCCAAATGTGGCATGTAAGGGGGCGAGGAATGCTTAAAGCGGAAGTTCCATTTTTGGGTGGAACTCCCATGCATGAATTTTACCTACGGTTAAGCCTATATTAAGGCTTACCTATAGGTAGTGTAAATATCTCCTAAACGTGCGCTGTTTAGGAGATATTTACAGTACATGCAGCCGATGATGTCCTCGGCGCATCCGTTTGCAAGGAATGGCATACCTATGCATGTGTGGGAGTGACATCATCGTGGCTCCGACCACACAGCCAGAGTTCCGCAAACCTGGAAGGAAGACTGGATGAAGATGGAAGAGCCTTCAGTGGTGACAGCACACAGCTGGAAGGCTTTGTTTTCAGGTAAGTTTTACAATGCATACTAGCACATTATGACATTGCCTTTCATTTCAAGTTTCAAAAAAAAAACACCCAGCGGTTTACTACCGCTTTTAAACACTGTGTGAACAGGCAAGCTTATTAACACAGAAGAGATCTACTGCGTCTCTTCCATATTAAAATATTCTTACCTGCCTGTACACACTGTACACTGAGTTGCGCACACAGCATCTGCTGAGTGACATCATCTTGGAGATTGGAACTCTGAAGAATACCGGTCGAAGTACATATCAAGATAATGGGGTTGATTTACCAAAACTGGAATGCGCAAAATCTGGTGCAGCTCTGCTTAACTGAACAAGCTGAAGTTAGAAGCTGATTGGCAACCATGCACAGCTGCACCAGATTTTGCACTCTCCGGTATTAGTAAATCAACCTCAATAGATGCATCAGTCTGGGCACAGTTATATATGCCAGTCTGGCAAATCACAAACGATGTACTTACTAAAAAAAATTTCACCTAAAGTCATCCATCTGTGTTATAATTGGGTTGTACAATCTCCATCAATAATTATCTAGGATGAGGGGGGCCTACCTGACTTGATACTAACTGAATGGACTAGAAGGCCCCTTTCACACATGCTCTCCAGACATCAATGCATCTCTGGAAAAAGTGATGCAAATAGATTATCATCAGTTTACATCCGCATCATCCGTTTTTTGAAACCAAATCAAAGCTCTCTTTTTCTTCCATTAAAAAAACGGAACGGACAAAAAAAAGATGTAAACTGACAAATGGTCAGGTTTTCATCCGTTTTTGCATTAGTAGTGGATGGATGAAAAATGGATGGAAAAACGGATGATACTTCTTCCATTTTGATGTGACTGAACTGATGAAATGAACGGTCCACATGTGTGAAAGGGGCTTAAGGGTGTGCCCCTGCACTAAGCGAAAGATAGTGTACCATACAGGGACTTTTTTTGTTGTGTATAGAACAGGAAATGATAAAGGCCCCTTTCACACAACGTTCGTCCATTTTTCACTCATCTGTTGACGGATGAAAAAGGAACATCAATGCATTCCTATGGAAAAACGGACGACAACGGATGATCATCCATATGCATCCGTTTTCATCCGCTTCCGTCAACATCCGTTTCTTTTAACAGATGAAAGCCCTAATTTTCATCCGTCAAAAAAATGGATCGGGCGAAAAACGGGTGTAAACGGACAAATGGTCAGTTTTTCATCTGTTTTTGCATTGGTAGTGGATGTAAAAAATACTCATGAAAAACTGATGCACACCGATGAAAAACTGATGAATACTTCATCCGTTTTGACGTGACAACTGATGAAATGAACGGTCCCCATGTGTGATAGGGGCCTAAAACCCCTTATTATGTTTTTACATCTATGTTCCTGCTGGAGATGTTCACCTCATTTGTCCTGGTGACTATTGTCCCAGGAAAGAAAGTAATGTAAAATTTTCACCAGAAAGTAAAAGAGGGGTGATCTTCCAAATCAACAAAACACCTGTTTGGGGACTACTTAGCGGGGATAAAAAAGAAAAAAAAAAAAAAAAAAACCTCTAATCAAAGCTAGAACATTTTGGCTTGAGATACACACTTAGATCTAAAACTGTATTGCACTTGTAATGAGTGTCAGAAGCAAACACTTACCTGAACCGTAGGACTGCTGTGTTAGAGAGGTCTGATGTGTGAGGGGTTGGTGCTGGTGGTTGGCGTGGTGCTGTAGATGCTGGTGTTGCGTATTATGCTGTGCAGGATGGGTGGCAGGGTGCTGGGCTTGATGCTGTGCAGGGTGCTGGGCTTGATGCTGTGCAGGGTGCTGGGCTTGATGCTGTGCAGGATGAGTGGCAGGGTGCTGGGCTTGATGCTGTGCCGGATGCTGGGCTTGATGTTGTGCCGGATGGGTGGCAGGGTGCTGGGCCGGATGGGGAGTCCGCTGCTGAGGATGCGGAGGTTGGTGCTGTGAAACCTGTTGGTGACAGTGAGATGCGTGCTGTGCTGGGTGCTGCTGATGGTGGACTACAGTGTGGTGTATATGTGGCGACTGCTGGGACTGCTGACTGTGTAGTGGAGTGTGAGACATGTGAACTTGCCCCAAGGAGTCACCAACGGTGCTGCCAAGACTACTGGCATGGCTATTTGTCAGGTTACTTTGGCTACCGTGTTGCTGAGAGCTCATTGTGCTACTAGGGGAGTGCTGATAGGAACAGGGCGAGTGTGTCTGCTGGGAGGACTCAGACTGGAGATTCAGCATTCCTGAAACAGAAACAAGGGTAAAGTTATTGCCACTATACAGATATACAGTAAAGGAAAACAAAGTAAAGTAGAATTTAACAGAGTATTCACAGCTGCTATCTAGGTATGGGTACAGCACTGCGATAGGATATCGGGAGCAATGAAGAGTTTATAATAGCCTCTATGCGGGGGTACCGTTAGCTGAGATATCAAGAGTAATGGCATGGTCACTTTAAACTGGATCTCTATCCAAAACTGCAAAAGGCTAGACTCTCCAAAAAGGCAATTCTTGCTGTCTGTGTCCTTGATGGGAATATTTTCCCGCAGTTCCAGGTAAAATCCAGGCAATGGTTGTAAACTGAACTACTCATCATCCTTTGTGCACTACATTATTCATGTATTCCTTTGAAGAATCTGCTAGGGACTGATGTCACTAAGGCCCAACTTGTGGTTGGGAAGTGGAAAAAATAAGCAGGTAAAAGAGAAGTGCGGGAATTAAAAACGAAACAGTCATACGCACCTAAATAAATGCAGCATCATTCCGATGCAGCATCTGTCTGCCTCTGTCTCAAAGACTGAGAACTAAGAGATCAAAAACTGCTGATCACTCAGTTCTCGGTCTTCAGTGAGCAGAGAGCCGCTAATTGCCAGTCACCGGCTTTCTGCTCTGCCCCTCTAGAGTTCACAGGAGCACCGGGACTACTTTAAAAAATAAGTTCACCTTTTGGAACATTGGAGAAGATGCCCATCTGCTATCACTGTTTGAAAATAAAGTGGCCATGCAAGGCTTTGCCTACCTGGCCACGTCATTCACAGTCAACTGTGAATGGAAAACTACAAGTCTCGACAGCCTTTGTGGCTTTTAGTCTCTATGCACTACTATGGCGCTGTTGAGCTCACTGGTAGTTCAAGGTACAAGCAGAAAGATACACTGAGAAGTCTGCAGGAGTCCAGCACCGCACATATGATCTGCTGATCGTGGGTGCAATGTTTTCCAGGCTCCAAGTATAAAAAAAAAAAAATAAACAAAATAAAAAAGGTAATTTTTTTTTACCAACAAAAAGATGTGCATTTATTATTTTTCTTTTAAAAAGGTGAACTTATCCTTTAAGCCACGCAATTTTTATATAAACAAGCACTTAAAGGACATACAAGGAATATATCCAGGGAAAGAAAGAAGTTCAGCTCATGGGTGCAGTTCTACCCCAAATAAAAATAAAAAAAATTGTTCCTGTTACTTTAAAAGCATGAACAACAGCACAGTGCTTGACTGTGTAATTTGGCCCTATAATCTAAAATACCTGGTTGATCCTACCTGGTGCTGACCTTCCCTCTGTAAACTGACCACGTTTTTCATGGGTGCTGATCCATGATCATTTTACGTGCCTCCGTCATCCCACTGTCTCTCCTTGCTCCCGCTCTCCCTGTAAGCTAGTGACAGTGCCGATCTGCTCCCCAACTCCTCCCCTACTGCTGCTAAAAGAACTGCGTCTTATTTCTACAATCCACTGCGTTGCATTAAATTTTGTGCTTTTTTAAAAATATGCCACTTTATAACTTATTTCATAGTGCCGTTCACGTGACCGCCCGTCTCTCCTCCCAGACATTAGCAGGGGGTTCTCATCCACTCCCACTATAGTTATCAGATCAGGAGAGGAGAGCGGCAGGCAGTCACGTGAACGCCGTTATGAAATAAGGTGTAAAGCGGCATATTTTTCAAAAAGCACATACGCTAGGGCACATAATTTAATGTAACACAATTGTAGGAATAAGACACAGTGGCTTTACAACCACTTTAAACATGTAACCAATTGCAACTTTACTCAAATACTGTAACCCACCTTGGCTTGCAGATTGAGCAAATACATTCTTGTACAGGCTTCGAAATGAATCGCTAAGATCTTCAAAGTTATAATCAGGAAAAAGCTTTTCTCGCTCTGGTGTGCTGTACTGCGACTGCTGAGTTAAATTCGGAGCAGATGGCTCTGGATGGCTTGTTACCTGGTGTTGAACGAGAAGTGTAATGAGCTATTTCTGCTATAATGTGGAATAACGGGTAATTTCACAATTAAAAGAGCGCACACCTCCTGGCGGGTTAAAACCCAGTCCTTAGAAATCCAAGCTCCAATTTGAGGATAATTATTAGCTGCCTCAGCCCATGGTTGCTAATAAACTACACCAAATAAGTGTTAATCCTCACCCTTCCAACAGGCAGAAAATAAGACTTCATCTGGTAACAATGTTTAATTTTTTTGAGAGTTTTAGAATCCATTCAGATCTCTGCTTTCTGTTGCAGTGCATTAACAAGAGTAGCCATAGCAATGCATTAACGCCTTGCAGTGTGTGGAGGGGTGTCAGAATTTATTTATTTTTTTCTGTCTGGAGTGGGGCTTTAAAAGTTGAACTTCAGTTAAACCTTTAAGCCTGGGTCAAACTATATTGATGCAGGAACCAGCGCGATTCCAGTGCCGGTTCCTGCATCTCTCCTGCAGGCAGGTCACACTGCCCTCTGCGAACCGCTGCGGGTGTCAATACAATGTTAATGACACCCCTGCGATCCGATTCCAGTATGGGAAAAAAGTCCCTGCATGTTTGTGTGCAAATCCAATGTGAGTTCAGCCACAAAATTGTATGGCTGAACTTGCATTGCGCAGACATCGCTTGTGATCGGCACAGCAACGCGTGTGTGAATCACATGCGATGTCTGTGTTCGCCTATGTATGAAGGCGGGCTAAAGCCAAGTACACCCGGGTCGAATGTCAGGAGACCAAGGGGCAGTTAAAAAAAAACGTGTATATTGGTCTGTCGGTTTGGCCGGCTTCTGTCCGACGTGCAAGATGGAAAACCGACAGTTGATTGACTCCCGATGGGCGCTCTCAGCCAATGGCAGGGAGCACTGATCGTAGTGTTCTGGCGTGCCGTCCCCTGTCAGAACGCAAAAGCTCAGCAGGGGAGATCGCTGAACTAATCGATTGGAGAAAAAAAAGAAACTGCTAGTGTGTATCTGGCTTTACTCACCTAAATCCATGGTCGTGTAATGTTCCAGTCCCGAGTCTTCTAGGGGTCTATGTCACTACCTGCATGACAGAACACTTCCTATTGGTTGTTCAGCGGAGGGATTCTCTCAGGATTCTGAGGAGGTTGATGTCAACAAATGAGGACCAGCCGGTGCAGACACATTTGCTGTGCTGGATAACCAGTCCCATGGAAAAACAGAGCTGGTGAAGGGCATGGAAGGTGGACTTAGGCCAGTATAAGATGCTTCACAAGGATGAAGGGTTAATTTTTGCCCCAAGATGGGCTTTAAAGTAGTCGACACTATCCACTCCACCTGTTATACAGATGACCTCTAAAGGGAGATTTACAAAACTGTACTTGAAATAAAAATTATAAAAACACAGATCAAGCAAAAGGAAAACATAAATGACACATAAAAATCAATCTCAGGCCGATCTTACAATAATAACTCACAAGGTGCACTGTTTATACTCTGCAGTTCTACTTCAAATAAAAGTCTGCAATTTTTTGGTACAATACTCCTTCATATAACCGAATCTGTCTTTCCATCTTGTTTATCAAATAACAAAGCTGCCATTATCTCCACCCACACAGCAATGCTTTATATTTGGTGACTGGTGTACTCTGCTCTGCAGCACTCATCCTTGGCTATTTTAAACAAGGTATAAACCCCAAACACAGGCCCTCAGTGGCAGAAGTGAGTGATTTATGTCAGAAGAACATGGTGTGCCTAGTAAAACACATTACAGCTTGTGAAAACACCCTCGTCAGGCCTGGGCTGTTATTGTTGGAAGGAGACGTGTAAAGTGGGAGTGGAAGCGCCTGCACAATGTATAGAAGGGGCCTGCTCACCGGTGTATAGCTGTGCACACTGCCAACACTGTTCAAGTTTAAGGATGACACACTCTGATCCGAGAGGCTGTTGTTAAGGCTACTTCGAGGACTGTCATTGCCATCCTGACTCGTGTTACCGTATAAAGTTACCTGGGGGAAAAAAAAAAATCACAGCAAATCATATTGTTAGGTTTAGAAATTACAAAGCAATTCCAGAAAACAGGTGCAACAAATTCGAGAGCTGCTCAAAACTCTAAGGCCCTTTCACACATGCTGTCCGATCAGGTCTGCCTATCCATTTTTCAAGTGGACCTGATCAGACACTCCATTCACCTCTATGGAGCGATGGATGTCAGCAGTGACATGTCCTCTGACATTCACCGCAATCCGATCTGGTCCTCTAAATCCAGACAGATGGAAACCTTATTTTTCATCCGTCTGGCAGATCGGATCGAATCGAATCAGATGAAAATGGACAGACGGATCCGTTTTCATCCGATCTCCCATAGAGGAGAGCAGGGCTCTGACAGGTCCATCTGTGCACAGTAAGCAGAGACAGATCTGTCATCCGCTGGATCAGCGGGGATCAACGGATTGTTTCCTTTAACCACTTGCCACTCAAGCCACTTCTAGCATTTCTTGCCTACATTATCATTTTTTTGCTAGAAAATTACTCAGAACCCCCAAACATAATATTTAGTAGAGCTGCACGTTAATCTTAATCTGCGATCTCCATCATGCATTAGCGCGATATTAAGTGCAGTTAATGGAGTCCGACTTGCGGGGAGACTTGACTGTAATAGAAGTCAATGCAAGTCGCCTGTAGTCTCCCCAGGAACCTTTTGACTTGAGTCTCCTATCTGGGCAGACTGCCAAGTCTGAGATCATTGCTGATAAAAGAAGCAAAAGAGATACAAAGTTTCTAGTTATCAAAGGAATGCACTCCAGTATATAGAAGAGTTTTCTAAATCTTTTCTGACATTTATTGCTTACAGGTAAAAATCCAGTATTTTCTGCTAGAAAAATACTTAGAACCCCCAAACATTTTTTATATATATATATATATATATATATATATATATATATATATATATATATATTTTTTTTTTTTTCAGAGACCCTAGAGAATAAAATGGCGGTTGTTGCAATATTTTATGTCACACAGTGTTTTTCAAACAAATATTTCAAATGCAATTTTTTGGGAAAAATTGCGCTTTCAAAAAAAAAAAAAATCTAAAAACAGTGCCATAAGCCCAATTTTTTGTATACGTAAGATGTTACGCCGCAAGAATCGTGATCTTTATTCTAAGCAAAAAAATTGCGATTCCCATTTTGGCCAGAATTATGCAGCTCTAATACATAGGGTTGTTCAAAAAGAATGAACCAATTTCATTATACAATATTTTATTAAGGAAACGTAATACAAAACAACTCCAGCCAAGTCACAAGTATTATACTCACAATCAACTTTTATTTCCTGTCTTACAAGTGTTCAATATGACCACCTTTTGCAGCACAGGCAACATCAATGCGATAAGAGAATTCCTCCCAGGTGCGTATCAGCATATCACGATCCACTGAGTTGATCGCTGTTGTTATTCCATTTTCAAGGTTATCAGGTAGCGGTGGGACATAAACGCGATATTTTACATATCACCACAATAAAAAAAAAAAAAAAAAAAATCACACACAGTGAGGTTTGGGGATCTCGCAGGCCAAGCAAAATGAGCAAGGTCATTGGCCCCCTTCCGACCAATCCATCGATGGGGCACTTTTTCATTTAAAAAAGCTCGAACCATTAGGTGCCAATGGGCGGTGCTCCATCTTGTTGAAAAATGAAGTCATGTGAATCTGCTTGCAGTGAAGTGAAGAGCCAGTTTTGGGGCATATCGAGATATCGGTTTGTCCCATCTCGGTGTTTCCTCCAAAGAAAAAAGGGACCATAAACCTTGTCCTGAGACACAGCACAGAAGACATTCACCTTAGGGGAGTCTCTTTCATACTCAACTATTTCATGTGGGTGCTCTGTTCCCCAAATATGCACATTGTGACGATTGACTGACGCTCAAGTGAAAAGTCGCTTCATCACTAAAAATTAAACGTGAAATAAAGGTTTCGTCTTCTATCATCTCAAGCATCAAATCACAAAATTTCATCCTCTTCCTTTTGTCGTCATTGTTAAGTGCCTAAACGAGCTGCAGTCTGTATGGTTTCAAATGTAGATTTCTTCTTATCACACACCAGATAGTGGATTGAGGGATCGCAAGCTCACGGTTAGCTCGATTTATGGACTTCTGCGGGCTCCTCTCAAACGCAGCACAGATTCTCGCCACTTGTTCCTCCGAAACTCATGGTCGTCCTGGACTTTTTCCTTAAGGGTCCTATTCTCACCAGCGGACCGTTCAGGTCCGCCTGTCAGTTTTTCAGGTGAACCTGAACGGACGCTCCATTGTCCTCAATGGAGCGACGGATGTCAGCGGTGACATGTTCGCTGACATCCAATCCGCTCCGATCTGCCAAATACAGACGGATGGAAACCCTATTTTCCATCCGTCTGGCAGGTCGGATCAGATGAACACGGACAGACGGTCCGTGTTCATCCGATCCTCCATAGAGGAGAATGGAGCTGTGACAGATCCGTTTCTGCACAGCACAGAGTGCAGGGACTGTCCTGTCATCCGCCGGCTCAGCGGGGATAAACGGATGGATCCCTGCTGAGTAGCGGAGCCCGTCTTGTGTGAAAGGAGCCTTACACAGACACCAACTCTCTTGAAACTGTCAAAACCACCATCGAATGCTCTTTGGAGGGGGTGGATTAATGTAAAATCGCCATCGAAAAGCACGCTGCATCATGACAACAAAATTTGTTTACGTGCACTGGAGAACGCTTTTTGCTGAGGACTCACCATTTCGAGGGTAAACAAACAACGGAACGTTTTCAGAAGAACAACGCGACTACGTCGACCCCTGTGGCAGCCATTCAAAACTTAGATAACTCCTCTTTCAAATGGTCACTGACTCATTCCATGATGATGCTTGAGAACTGAAGCAATGCGTCATGATATCGGTTAATTTTTTTTTAATAACCCTGTATATATTTAGCAGAGACCATAGGGAATAAAATGGTGGTCATTGCAATTTTTTGTCACACGGTATTTGCGCAGCAATTCTTCAAACCCAATACTTTGGAAAAAATACACGTTAATTTTAATGCAAGAAAACACAATAGATAACCTAATTTTTTGGTAAAATATAAAAGATGTTATGCAGAGTAAAGAGATACCAAAACATGTCACACTTTTAAATTGCTTGTGGAATGGCGCAAAACTACAGTACTTAATCTCCATAGGCGATGCTTTAAAACATTTTTTACAGGTTACCAGTTTAGAGTTAGGCTGGGCTCACACTATTGCGAATTGGATGCGGGTTTCTCCACATCCAATTTGCATGTCAGGAGACTGAGCGGCTCTCAATGGAGCCGGTTCACACATCTCTGGAGCGACTATAGTGCAAATTGCACAGAAGTCCTGTGCGTCTTCTGATCCGTTTCAGGTCCAAATTTAGCCAAAAATTTGAGCTGAAATTGGACCTGAAATGGTGAATAGGGACGAACCTGACTCTTGCTGTGAGCCACTCAGTGCTGCGGTGTGAACACGGCCTTAGAGAAGGTCTAGAGCTAGAATTATTATTGTAAACATCCCTTGTAATAGGAAATGACAAGTCCTCTTTATGTAGAGATTTGGGGTCTAATTCCCCACAACTCTCCTCTATGCTGGAAAGCCTGAAATCATAAAAAAAATAAAAAAATAAAAAAAATAAAAAATTTCCAGCAAAAAAAAATGGCAGTGTTTGCATCTGCCAGAGCCAGAAGTGACGTCAGGACGTGGCTTCCGGCCTCCGAGGGTCAGAGATGGCTGGGGACCATCTGGTCCACGGCCAGCTCTATGGTAAACAGCCGCCTGTAAAAGCAATCAAGCAGCTAAACAGCCGCTGTTTGATGGCTTTTACACTGTAGGGAATCACCGGCTGAAAAAATATAATAAAAAAAAGATATCTGGATGATCCCTGTAGCTGCAGGCATCAAAGATATCTCCCCACAAAGTAAATGAGGACATATGACGTATACCCGGGGGAAGTGAATATGCAGCTGCAGCCCGGGTAGAAAAGTCTGTTACTAGTGAGCATGCCGTGATCTCTCTGCAGAGATCCCTGTTGAGTCAAAGCTAGAGCTCTCCAATCAAAAAGAAAGAGAAAAATAACTTTGCTCATTGCAGGAGGATTTGCTCAGGAGGCATATGGGACCTCTATAGAGAGACCACTGCTTCCACACGTAGAACAAGGGTCATTCTCTGCAGCATACTGGCAGGGGACAGGCAGGCATTTCTACTCAGGCTGTGGCAGATTTCTAAAGAAAATGAAAGGCCAAGATCACCTTTTTAAGAAAAATAATAAAGGCATTATTTTACAGGTAAAAAATGTGAATGTGTTAATTAGGAGCCTATAGCGCATTGCAGAACGGTCAATGTCGCGGTCTACCCATACATCCTACAGGCAGGCAGTTACTGAATTGCAGGAAGACTCAATGAATAGCTAGAGCACTCATCAGCACCCTTGCAGTTCATTGAGAACTACAAGCAGTCAGCCGTAATGGATGACAGTAGTTGTAGTTCTCCTATTCACAGAAGTCTGTGAACGAATGACATGGCCGTATGGGCGGAGCCCCGCATGGCTGCGCTGTTTTCAAATTGTGACAGTGGGTGCAGGGAGAAGATCCTCCACTCGTCACAACGGGGGCTCAGAGGCTAATGATTTAGTCAAATTTTGCACCCTGAATATTGGTGTAACATGTTATAAAAGATGAACTTATCCTTTAACTGTAAATGTTGCCTACCTTTTATTTTGAAGCACCTGTAATGTATTTAGCTAAAACAAACTGAAGGTTCGATAGGGCTTTAATTCACCACTATCGGAGTTCTCTAAACCCTCTGTAGTCTGAATTCAGAGAGAACCTCACAGGGTCACAGAGTGGATAGCCTGATGCTTACCCACTTTTGGGTGGAGCTCGACTTTAAAATCTACAAGCTATATATTGTTAGCCCCCTCGCCCACCCTTTAAATCCCCTTTAAATCTATCCACTCTATTTCCAGAAAGTTGCTCCCCTTACACAGTCATTGGAATTCAAATGCAGGCCTTGCATGTAACAAAGGGGGATTTTAAATAACAATTCTTTGTATGAAAACACTCAACACTACTTAAAAAAACAAAAAACAAAAAAAAAAAAGCATCGGTGCTGAATTTGAGCGGATTTTCCTCCAGGGTGGATTATTATTTTGCAATAAAAATGATTGCTTTCATCGTGATGGTTTAGTATCATTGATTTCTGTAAAAAAAATATCCTTTTATCCAAAGGATTGTATTGTTACATCTATGACAAGTATTAAGAAAATGGTACTCTTAGGGAATATATTCATAAAGCAGTGAATGTGACTTTCATCCATAGGTGTGCGCAGCATATTGCATTAGGGTGTGTGCCCCACAGCTCAAACACACCGAAGCATAGCAAACTGTTCACTATGCTTCAGTTTGTGAATGAACACAGTGAGAGAGTGTGTTGATTTAGAAAGGGAAGGGGCCAGGAAATTACATATTGACTAGCCCTTTCCCTGCTCTCCATCCTGAAACATCTCCCAAGAGAGCCAAGGGGAGAGGAGAGAAGGGGGAAGCCTTGGCAGTGGGGGGGAGTTGGTACCGTACAGAGTGATTAGGGTGTGCCAATGCACACGCCTATGCTTTCATCAAACATTCACTGGTGGTGAACCACTGTCATTTAAAAACACATGAGAAAGGGGAATTTGCCTGCAGTGAATGTTTGGCGAGTGTCAGATTCGGTGCTTTATAAAAGTGACTGTAAAGATGTGTATACGGGTTTCTTTTTAATTTTACAATTTCCTTTAGATTAATCAAAGCGATTGAATGCAAGGGCTTACCTAAAACACATCACTCAATTTATATCTGGTTGGGCAGACTGTTGTGCTACATAGCTGCTCGCAGATTTAAGATGCGTCGACAGATTTTTGCATTCCCATACATAAAGTGGGACTTACTTTGTTAGTCACAGTGTTAATAGCCATGTTCGGAGAGGCACTTCCAGAGATTATACAATCCATTCCCAAGGAATCTGAATCGATGCTGTAAGGTGTTGAGGCCTGAAATGACAAATATAAAGACATTATTGATTTCTGCATTACAGGCATGTGAAAATGGATCAAGTATATGAATAATTTAGCTTTGTAAACTCTGAGCATCATTTAAAAAAACAAAACAAAAAACAAACAACTTAAAAATAAAATACCTTTTACCGCTGGTTACAAATTGAAACTAAAAATAAAGACGTGCATTTTCATATTAAACTGATTCATTTGATGACCTTTCTGTCAGTGACACCTTTCTAAAACAGTCATATGTGGGCATATCAGAGCAGTAGAAGGAAGGAAATAAGAGAAGAAGAAGAAGTATGAGGAAGGCGAGAGACCCAAAAGAGTAGAGAACATTCAATTCAGCCACTGAAGCTGTATGCGTTTCAATCATACAAATGATTACATGAAATTGTAATTATTTTTAATTGCAAACTTTCCTGCGCATAATTGTTTAACTGAAATAAAACAGATCCACGTGATGTAGTAAGTGTCTATTTTAGTAAATGAGGAGAGGAGAGGAGGGGAGAGGAGAGGAGA
>BLSH010046864.1:173328-193680 GCA_018402905.1 Glandirana rugosa | reverse complement strand
CTGTCTCTCTCTCTCTGTCTCTCTCTCTCTGTGTCTCTCTCTCTGTGTCTCTCTCTCTCTGTGTCTCTCTCTCTCTGTCTGTCTCTCTGTGTCTCTCTCTCTCTGTGTGTCTCTCTCTCTCTGTGTCTCTCTCGCGCTCTCTCTGTGTGTGTCTCTCTCTGTGTGTCTCTCTCTCTCTCTGTCTCTCTCTCTGTCTCTCTCTCTGTGTCAGAGAGAGACAGACACAGAGAGAGACAGACACAGAGAGAGACAGAGACACAGAGAGAGACAGAGACACAGAGAGAGACAGAGACACAGAGAGAGACAGAGACACAGAGAGAGAGACAGACAAAGAGAGAGACAGACACAGAGAGAGAGACAGACAGACAAAGAGAGAGACAGACACAGAGAGAGACAGAGACACAGAGAGAAAGAGAGAGACAGAGACACAGACACAGAGACAAAGAGAGAGACAGAGACACAGAGAGAAAGAGAGAGACAGAGACACAGAGAGAAAGAGAGAGACAGACACACAGAGAGAGACAGAGACACAGAGACAAAGAGAGAGACAGAGACACAGAGAGAAAGAGAGAGACAGACACAGGGAGAGATGGAGAGACACAGAGAGAGATGGGGAGAGATGGAGAGACACAGATTGCTGTCTGAGCTCATTTTGGGAAGATTCACCACTTTATTTTTACAGTTGACCACAACCACCAATAAAAATTAAAAAAAAAGTCTGAGGGGAAATCCAAAAGGTAAGAAGGAAACCTTCTAATGAAGACATTTGCTAGTGGGGGAATTTGCCCCATTTAGGGGGGTTTCCTCTCCTCCTTTCTTGCGTGTCGGGAGCAGGTAGCGGAGGGAAACTTCCCAGACAGTACACATACAGCAGAAAAATCTGACAGTGATTTTAACTCTTTTCTATCTACCCAAAACATGCAATATAAACTTTAAGAAGGACAGTGATATTACCTCTATGCTGCCCACCTGCTGACTGGTAAAACAAGGAACAGCAGCATACCAACTCTTAAGCTGGCCAGCTGGCCACAGATGGACCCAAATTCAACAGGATCAGCAGCAACTGGCAGAATAATGATCAATATTTGGGCTTGGAAAATGATTCTCGATCAGCAGCTGCAGTCAATGTCCAGTGTATTCTGACAGTGGAGAGTCCCAGTTGTCAGAATACAATGTCTCAGCAGGGAGGATTCTTCCATCCACCTTGCTTGTGTGGATGAAGGAATCTTTTTTTTTTTTGTTCAGCCAGCTGTGAGAATACACTGATCAGCGCTCCTGCCACCGATCAAATTAACATTTTTTCTAACAGTTCCGTGGAAACTAACCTAGATCGATCAAAATATGGCTCGTCCCTGCTACTCAGGCTGAATTTTGATCCATCTATGTTCCGTGGCTCAGGGGATTACAAGAGACCAATATAAAAACAAGCCCCTAGTGCTTATACCAGCTGAATCTAAAACTCAGTTTATTTATTTAGTTCATTATTTTTCCTTTTTTTTTTGTTAAATACATAACAGGAACAAAGGGTGTTTGTTTTTTTTAGGTTTGCCAGAGTCCGTCTTGCAGCTTGGAAAGGCCATGACAAAACAACCTTGACAAATGCAGGACTCTACTGCTGACGGGAGAAAATTAAAGACATTTGTCATGCTGTGTGACCACATCGCCATGAGAAAGGCCCGGCCTGCTCCGATTTCCTCATCCATTGCTGAGTGACAACATCTCTCTCGGCGGCTGCGTTATGTCTGCTCTCTGAAATGTCTTGCATAGTTTATTTTATTGCCCAAGTATGCATTTGCATAGTTTCATTCTCAGCTGTAGATAATGTCACTATGAAGTCACCTATATGTACGGGCTTTTCCACTCCACGCTGGAGCCGCAAGGAGCTCCCTGCTCAGGAACAACTGCTAGGCAGGGCAGCATGTGATTAACCCCTACATGTCCAGTAGGTCTCTCCTCTTCACTGCCAGAGACCATGAACTTTGAAGCCTCTAACCCTTTCGTGACTTCCATACTGGGCCAATTCTGGCATTCCTCTCCTACATGTAAAAATCATCTTTTTTTTTGCTAGAAATGTACTCAGAACTTCCAAATATTATAAATATATTGTTTAGCAGAGACCCTAGCGAATAAAATGGCGATCGTTGCAATTTATGTCACATGGTACTTTTTGGGAAAAAATGCACGTTCATGAATAAAAAAAGAAAACGCGATATTTACCCAGCTTTTATGTATTATGTGAAAGATGTTATGCCAAGTAGATAGATACTCAACATGTCACGCTTTAAAATTATGCACACTCATGGACTGGCGCCAAACTTCGGTACTTAAAAATATCACAGGTTAGCAGTTTAGAGTTACCGAGGAGGTCTGATTCAAACGCCGTTTACATATGTGGGTGCAACCTACATAGGTGTTCACTTCTGTGTGCGAGCACAAGGGGGCGGGGGAGCTTTAAAAAAAAAAAAAAAAAAAAAAAAAAAAAAAAAGGTTTTATTATTTTTACACTGTCCCTTTAATATTTATTTTTCTATGACTTTCATTCCTATTGCAAGAAATGTAAACCTCCCGTGTAATAGGAATAAAGCATGACAGGTCCTCTTTATGGAGACGATTGGGGTCAATAAGACCCCAGATATTTCCTCTGCCCTGGAAAGCACGAGATCAATAAATAAAATAAAATAGATGTCTGCTTTCCAGAAGAACAAAAAAAAAAATCTGTCAGTGTTTACAGCTGCCAGAGCCGGAAGTGACATCATGACGTCTCTTCCAGCCTCCCAGGGTCATAGAAATGACCTGGGACCATCCAGTTCATCGACAGCTCTATGGAAATCCGGCTTCCCGATTGCACGGGAGAGCACGGAAAGGCATCGGAGGGTGGTGGGATGTTCCCTCCCGCTGCCTGTAAAAGCAATCCAGAGGCTGAATAGTCGCTAGGGTGGCTTTTACATTACAGGGAATCACCGGATGAAAACAAGATAACTGAATGATGCCTGTAGCTGCAGGCATCATTCAGATATTACCACTTCAACCCAAGGACACCATATGATGTCCTATGGACGGGAAGTGGTTAAATCCACAACGTAATTAAAAGCACTAATACAGACAGGCTGTGCGCTCCGTGTATAAATAAGCCATTGAATAGAATTGATAGGCGTTCTGCCAGGTGTCCAGGCACAGTACAGCAACCACCTTCTCTGCATCCCTTGCCTATTAGAGGCAGACAGGGACAGGTGTACATACCCGCTCTCCTGATCGCGGCCTCTTCTTTGGCCGAGCTGGTAGCGCATCCTCCTTTGGATTTGTGTCTATTGCCCAATAGGAACCCTAGAAAAACAAAGAAAAACAAGGAGTGCTTTTTAGCTGCTGCAGGCTGCAAATATGGTTCATCACTGTAACAACTCTTCCTAAGAAAGCTTAAAAATCACATAAAGTAGTCATTTAATCTTTACAAAAGATGGATTTGTCAGACATGGTTATTGAAAGTCATGTTGTATATCCTTAAAGAGAACCAGTCATAAAATAGGCAAAAATCGAGTCATCTATAGGCTGCTTAAAGGATAAGTTCACTTTTTGGAGCATGTTACATCCATATTTGGGGTGCAACAAGCTCCAGATCTGAGCCTCCTCTTCCTCCCGTGACAGCAGGCAGGGGATCCTCTCACCCGACCCTGCTGTCATATTTTGAAAACGGCAGGGCTGTGATGGGCTCCACCCACAAAGTCATGCCATTCATTTACAGAAGTCTGTGAATGAAAGAACTACGAGTTCCATCTTCCACCATGGCAGAGAGCTTGTAGTTCTCAGTTCTCAATGAACTATTAGTCCATTCACACGGTATACAGTCATGGGCAACAGAGCTGAAGGTATTGTGTGCAGGAGCCTGACATTTCCCCCACGATCCACTAATCTTGGTGCAATGCTCTGCAAGCTCCTGGAAAAAAAAATAAACAAAAAAAAAAAACACACCCCCCCCCCCACGCTCCCCACAAAAATACGTGCATTTATTATTTTTTTCAAAAAGGTGAACTTAGCCTTTAAGGCATTACTATCTACTTGTATTCTCTCCTTGCCAAAGAAGAAGTGTCAGTGTATAAAGCTGGCCATACATTATACAATTTTCTTATTCATTTTCCTTTAGATTTACCTTCAACTACATAGTGCAAGGGCTTACCTGATTGCATACAGATTGAAAGTGTTTAGGTTTGATCTCATAATATATGGTTTTGGTTAATCTAAAGGAAATGGTACAAGAAAATTGTATAATGTATGGTCAGCCTAAAGTCAGCCATAGACCGAGCGAAAGAAAATCGCTTGATTCCTCCAACAACACAAAGAATGGTGATGGGGAAATCCCTCCCAAGGAGCCATTGTGTTCTTCCAGTGGGGAACCTGTCCCCACAAGGAGAACACAATGATTACTGCTAGCGGCCATCATAACCACTAATGCTGAATTCACACCTGAGCGTATCGTTTTCAGGCAGAAAGTTGCGCAATTTTACAGCGATTCTGTACAGGTCAAAAGGTCGCCAATGTAAAAGGCATAACAAACACCTGCAATCTACCTAAAAAGAAGCTCCTGTACTTATTTGAGCTTCAGACCCGGTTCACACTAGTGCGCTCCACGATATCACATGTGATTTGCACCGCACTGCGGTGCAAATCACATGCAATGTCCGTGCAATGCGATTTCAGCCATACATATAGTATGGCTGAAATTGCATCACATTCGGACCAGGAACTTTCTCTTGCACAGGAACTTTTTTTTGGTCCGCACCAGAATCGGATCGCATGGGTGTTCACACTCAAGTCCAAACTGTCAGTTTGCAGTGCGATATGCGAGCTGAAATGGGGGTGTCGCTGACAATGTAATGACACCTCCCTCAGTTCGCATATGGCAGTGTGAACTACTGTGCGAGTCGGGTGCAATACGGGCACCCGCAGTGGATTTGCAGGGTTCCCGCATCGCACATATGTGAACCGGGGCTCAGGCTTTTTGGAGTGGAGATGTGAACCATCTCCATAGAGAATAATTGATTTTTTTCCCCCTCCAGCTTTTCGTAGCTTTAGGCTTCAAGCTACAAAACACGCTGGTGTGAATGGGGCCTAAAAAAATAATCACATGCAAAAATCTGACATTGGTTGTACCAAAGTTGATCAATCAACTTGGGTACTTTTAGCCTGTCCATACACTGTGCAATTTTTTTTCCTGCAGCCAGGGGTTGAAGGAAAGACATTTGCACAATATCCCCATCAACAGGGATAGTGCTGACAGGGAAATAACTCCTGCCGGGCTATTGTCTGCTCCCGGCGAGAGAAGCAGTCCTCACAGGGAGAAGACAGCGATTATAGCTAGCGGCTATAGCAGCCGCTAGCGATAATCGTAAGAGAATTCCCTCAGGCTGGTTCCTGCTGAACTGGCCGAGATTCGAATCGTGTATGGCTGGCCAAAAGCTCCTATAACAGCGATCCTATCTCATGGCTGAGATCAGTGCTGAGAAGCGTCTTACTTTCCACCAGAAGCCCAGAAGAATCGTCCGTTATCAAACTTGTGCTGAGAAGGAGATAGGTTAGCCTCTGCAGGGAGACTGACAATAACCAAGCTGATATTTCAGGGTGCACATGATAAGCACTGCCAAAACCCCCACCGCCCTCCTCAGAAAGCTATTAGTAATTTTTTGGACCTGGTAGCTTGATCTCAGTTTTGTTATCCCAGCAACCGGGTCACTTTAACCAAGTCACAGAAATTGAACAGCAGCAAGTGAATTAGGACACTTGACAGGCACATACTTGCGTCAGAGGTCATTGACTTGCCATGAAGTGAGGGAAGGACAAGGATGACACGGCCCAGAGGATGCTGCTTCAATAGCAAGTCAACAATGACAGCAATCTTAATTCTGTGCTCGCTGATCCTTTTTGATTACTACCCATCATTAATAGATGTATATTAATGTACATCTCTCTAGGTCCCTCTCAAAGAGTGACATTAATGCAGGAATGTGGCCATTTACCTTTCCAGGGTCGTCCTTGGATCGAGGCACTTTCAGAAAGCACTTATTCAATGACAGGTTGTGTCGTATAGAATTCTGCAGACAGAAAACACACAGAGGTGACTTGTCAGCATTCTATTATAATAAGACATCACTGAGAGGAGCTGCCATCCAAGAGATTACATCCAGAAATGCTTTGATGACACATTTGTGCTGCACAATGCACCCAGGCCAACATCAAGAGGTCAGATAAGGTTAGGAAGTAAGTTTCCTTTACATTTGTGTTAAGCCTTTAGGTTGCACAAAAAATTTACCCACACTTTTCAAGATAGACTCTGCCATCTTTTGCAAGAGTCATAACCCACCATATAGTGGAAAGGTTTTTTGAGCTTCACATATCAAGTGATGCCAATTACTACATTTCTAGTTGTGCACACTCTTATGAGAAATCCTCAGCATATTGGTCTTTAGCAATGTAAAATTAAAATTAAATGTGCCATGATGTACATGGGGGATCAAGGTTTTGCTTTTTATGACTAGTACAAGGTAGACACCCCCAATTCAGGGGTGATGCCAATGTGTTAAATAAGAGCAAAGTGACGGCATTTGTGGAAAGCTCAGTAAACTAATGAAGCATACCTTGTTAGTTCTCCCCTGCTACGCCTTCCGCTTTTGCAGCCAGCACCAAAATTCCCAGGGTCTTCTTTCTGGTATCAAATGCTAGGGGGAGAGGATACATCAACCCCCTTCATCACGTGACAGTGACTTGACCTAGCAATTGGCTATTTAAGTGGATCACTGTCACATGGGAGGAGATCACATGCTCCCCGAAACACAGAAGCACCGGGTATTTTCGCCAGCTGCAGCAGCTGAAGAAGCAGCGGAGGAATGCTGGTAAGGGGAGTGATCAGTAGGTCAGGAGGACCTGACAAGGCAAGTTCACCGTGTCTCTTTATTTACTCAAAACAATGGGATTTGAAAATATTCTATTGACTCATGCGATGTGAGAGTTCTAATGAAAGGGTCCATTTTAGGGCATGTCAAAAAAGAGGCAAATCCATATAACTAGGGTTCCCAAAAATGTGTCATCTGATTACAATGGTAAACATAGTGGCCTGCCAATATCTA
Organism: Glandirana rugosa; assembly: GCA_018402905.1. Classification (NCBI taxonomy): domain Eukaryota; kingdom Metazoa; phylum Chordata; class Amphibia; order Anura; family Ranidae; genus Glandirana; species Glandirana rugosa. Next base: position 186,565 of record BLSH010046864.1, on the reverse strand, counting down.
GATGAACATTGAGAACTGACAGGAGGGGTATATCCACAGAAGTACCAATACCTTAAATTTTTCTTAAAGTGGTTCTAAAGTCAGAAGGTTTTTGTTATCTTGATGCATTCTATGCACCAAGATAAAAAACCTGTGTGCAGCAGCCCCCACAGCCCTCCAAATACTTACCAGAGTCCCATCTCGATCCAGCAATGTTTCACGAGAGTCCCGGCTTTACAGGCTTCTCCCTCCTCATTGGCCGAGACAGCAGTGGGGTGCCATTGGCTCCCGCTGCAGTCAAAATCAGTAAGCCAATGAGGAGAGAGGGGGCAAGGCCAAACCGTGGCTCTGTGTCTGAATGCACACACAGAGCAGTGACTTGGCTCGAGTGCCCCCATAGCAAGCTGCTTTCTGTGGGGGCAGGAGGGAGGAGCCAGGAGCGCTGGCAAGGGACACAAGAAGAAGAGGGGGTCCGGGCTGCTCAGTGCAAAAACACTGGTATAACCAGCATGTTAGATTTCTAGCATGCAATTATCGCCAGCAGCAGCTATAGCTGCTAGAAACTATCACTGTGTTCTTCTGGCAGGGATGGCTCCCCACACCCCCCCTCCGCCGGGGAGAATACAATAGCTAAACGGGAAGGATTCCCCCATCAATACTGACCATATTTATGGTGGAAACCGAGTGATTTTCTTTCCTGCAACCTATAGCTGCAGGAAAGAAAATGACAATCTGTGGCTTGCCTAATGCCTTGTATACACGATCAGAAAATCGGATGCCAAAAAAAAAAAAAAAACTTTCGGAAGGATTATCCAATAATCCGATTGTTCATACACAGCTTAAGGCCCCTTTCACACTGAGCGGATCTGCTCAGAGGGGTACACCAGCTCAGAGGGAGATCGCTCAGATGATCTCCGCTGAGCCGGCGGATGACAGCTCCTTCTCTGCACTCTGAAAGGGGCCTTAGAGAGCAGATGACGACAGTTTATGCAACAGCATCCAAAAGGGACCAGCACAAAAATTTTTCTCAGACAATGGCAAAGTTTACAACTTTTGTGTAATCAGTACAGTATTCATCCAAAAAAAAAAAAATCCAAAGACCACGCATGCTCGGAAATGAAAGAATACATTACAATACAACACACTACATCACTTCCAAAGTTGTATACTGCCGTACGAGAATTTTGATCTTCGTTTTCGATATGAGAGTACCATGCAATCATTCGTCCGATGTTCTCATCGCGTGTACGAGGCTTTACTTGAGTTCTCATTCAATCAGATCTCTATGTTAATGTTCCGACTTGCCGTGAAAGTGTGGAGTTTCCTAAGGTGCCTCTAGACATCTGCAGGGCAGTCGGATTGCACATGGTACCTACGTCTCTTGTAAATATTGGGGTTTATGTGAACAAAAGCGGCAAGGGTAGATGAGAGCAGTGGTAGAGGCTTCCAGCATCGCTCATCACTGGAGACATAGCAAAAGAGTAAGGCTTCCTATCTGTGTGCAAGACCCACAGACACAAGACCATCTGCAAGCAACAATTATTGCACAGTCATGTTGTCTTACAAGACATTCATTATGTGCTCACCTGGAACCACTCTAGTGGTTTTACTACTGGAATATATATAAAAAAATAAAAACATGTAACAAGCCAACTTAGCATAGTTTGTTATCAGCTATTACAAGGCTTGATCTGATGAACAAGACAGGAGAAAACTGCCAGATTTACATTTATTTTCCAGTGAAGAGGATGCAAGGGAGGCTAAAGTACTGCATCATAAAAGCTGCTTTTGTGGAGCTACCTTGAGAAGACCGATTGTTTAACCCCTCCAGCGCTCAGCATTCCCCCTACACGCTCCATGGTGCAGCCAAGGTGTTAATTACCATCCTCGCTGGTGATAAAACTTGGCATGCCCGCAGCTGCTGCTGAGTCATATTATGGAGCAATTCCGCAGGATGAAAAGTAAACTTGTGCCAAAAACGGCAATATACATAATTTTAACTCCTCTGCTGGAACGGGTTCACTGGCCAAAAACATCTATAAAGTAATGGACCAGATTCTGGGATGTACCTACCTAGTCTACGTTACGGCTTTGCCTATTGAGTCCATTAACGCTTTTTTCGATTAGCAAAAAAAAATAAAAAAAAATAAAAAACACCACAACACGAACGGATTTCCCCATTCACACATGCAAGGTGGATGGAGGAATCCTCCCCATTGCACCATTATATTCTGACAGCAGGACGCCATCAAACAATACTCGATTGCTAGTTCAACTTCTGTTGAGCAGAACAACCACAGGTGGACTGAAATTTGGGCAGTCGCTGCTGAATTGGTCAAAATCTGATCCATCTCTGGGTAGCTTCAACTATCAGAGCGACTCTCCTGCCAAAATGACCCGAGTTTGCGGGCTACGGTGCTGTGATTAGCGCTGTGATTAATGGGCAGTTTCTATAGTGTGTCAATGACGACGGCAAAAGCACCGTGCAAGTTTAGGATATATTCACGGTACCTACAGGTAAGCCTTATTATAGACTTACCTGTAGGTACAAGTGCTGTAACAGTGTTTACAACCACTTTAAGGGCTCATGCACAAAGGACCTTTAAAAACGCCAGCACTGTTGGCAGGAAAAAGCAGTGTCAAAAACTTGCTATTTTTGACGTTAGCATTTTTTTCAGTAGAAACACTCCCTATAATGTAAAAACGCCTAAAACATCAGATGCGGCTAAACACTTGTTAGAGTTTAGCAGGGTTTTTCATTTTTACAGCTGAACGGCCTCTGCTCCTGGACGAACAGGCTGTAATTTTTTCCCTAAACCCTTATGTCTCGGAAAGTTTGTGTGTGCATGGACACATATTGTAACATAGAGGCGCATTTAGAGGCAGTTAAATAAAAACGTCAGACGCCCCTTATAGCAGCTGCAAAAATGCCCTGTGTGTCAATGTCCTAAAGCTGAATTCCTGCACTGTTTTACTTGACAAAGTACAATCCCAAAAAAGTGGGGACGCAGTGTAAAATCTACATAAAAGCATAATGCAATGATTTGCAATCTCCTAAACCCATATTTTATTCACAATAGAAAACATATCAAATGTTTAAACTGAAAAAAATGGGACAATTTGGGGCAGCTCTCAAAAAAGTTGGGACAGGGCCGTGTTTACCACAGTGCAGCATCCTCTCTTCTTTTAACACTGGGAATTGGAGGAGACCAGTTGCTGGAGTTTTGGGAGTGGAAGGCTGTCCCCTTCTTGCTTGATGCAGGATTCCAACTGCTAAACAGTCCAAGGTGTTAGCCATTTTGTTGTTTCAAGATGCACCAAATATTTTCAATTGGTGAAAGGTCTGGACTGTAGGTAGGCCAATTAACTAGTGGTGCCCCGAATGGAAATTTTGGTACCGAAACTGCACTAAGTCGAAACCGAAAATGACAGTTTTTAAAAAATATTTATATTTTTATATACAATTGTCATATGCAGTCTACCTGTGCCTAAGCACTGATAGGCAGCACTGATTGGCACTGATAGGTGGCACTGACAGGTGGCCATGATTGGCACTGACAGAGGAGATGAGGTGGCACTGCTCGGCACTGACAGGTGGCACTGCTTAGCACTGATAGAGGAGATGAGGTGGCACTGACAGGCGGCACTGATAGAAGAGATGAGAAGATTCCCATTGCACAGATAGTGTGGCTTGTAAGCGCCGCTCTGTGCATGAAACTCATGTATTTTCAATGAATGCAGAGAGAGAAAGCGCTGTCAGATCTCCATGCTGATGTCGGGGGTGGGTAGGACCGAACAGCTATCAAACACCTGCCCAGCCTCTATCCCATTGGCTGGCATTTGATAGCTGTTGTTCGGTCCTACCCACCCCTGACATCAGCATGGAGATCTGACAGCTCTCTCTCTCTCTTTGCATTAAGTGTAATTACATGACAGTTTCATGCACAGAGCGGCTCTTACAAGCAGCGCTATCTGTGCAATGTGAATCTTTTCATCTCCTGCAACCATTGCGGGGGTATGTGATGCACAAATCCCCCTGCAATGGGCAGTACCTGAGGTGGACCCCTTTCGGGAATGGCCCTTATTTTGTATTGGCAAATGCTGAAAACAGTTCTCGGATGATAATTTTCGGTTGCCAAAATTTCGGTGCATCCCTACAATTAACCACCCAGACTCTTCTAGGAAGCCATGCTGTTGTCAGAGTTTCCAGTTTAGCATTGTCCTGCTGAAATATGTCTTCACTGAAGAAGATGCTGCTCTAAAACCTGGATATCTTTCAGCATTGATGGTGCCTTTCCAGATGTGCAAGCCTCCCATTCCATAAGCACTTATGCACCCCCATACCATCAGAGATAGAGGCTTTCGACCTAAGTGCTGATAAGCCAGAAGGTTCCTCTCCTCTTTATTTCAGAGAACGCGGCGCCCACGATTGGCAAATATTGTCAAATTTTGATTCGCCTGACCAGAGAACAGTCATCCACTTTGCAACAGACTATTTCAAATGAGCTTTGGCCCAAAGAAAACATGGTTTCTGAATTATGTTCAGGATAGGGCTTCTTTGCATGACAGAGCTTTAACCCCTTCATATCCGGGCCATTTCTGGCACTCCTCTCCTACATGTACAAATCATAATTTTTTTGCTAGAAAATTACTCAGAACCCCCAAACATTATATATGGTTTTTTAGCAAAGATTCTAGGGAATAAAATGGCGGTTGTTGCAACTTTTTATTTCATGCGGTATTTGCGCAGCGATTTTTCGAACGCGGTTTTTTTAAAAAAAAAAACAGTTTCGTGAACTAAAAAAAAAACAAAACAGTAAAGTTAGCCCAATTTTTTTTCATAATGTGAAAGATGATGTTACGCCGAGTAAATAGATACCCAACATGTCACATTTTAAAATTGCGCAAACTTGTGGAATGGCGCCGAACTTTGGTTATTAAAAATCTCCATAGGCGCTGCTTTAAAATTTTTTACAGGTTAGGTGTTTTGAGTTACAGAGGAGGTCTTGGGCTAGAATTATTGCTCTCACTCTAACGCACGCGGCGATACTTCACATGTGTGGTTTGGACACCGTTTACATATGCGGGCGCGACTTACGTATGCGTTCCTGCGAGCTCGCGCACAGAAGCGGACGGGGCGCTTTAAAAAATGTTTTTTATTATTTATTTCTTATTTTTTTTTTATTTTTACACTTTCACTTTAATTTTTTTTTTTTGATCACTTTTATTCCTATTACAAGGAATGTAAACATCCCTTGTAATATGAAAAAGTGAGTGACAGGTCCTCTTTATGGACAGATGCAGGGTCTATAAGACCCTACATCTCTCCTACAGGCTGGAAAGGCTGAGATCAGAAAAAAAAAACCAGACGATCTCAGCCTTTCCTTCCCCTTTAACGGCTGTTGTTTACTTCGGAGACCCGGAAGTGACGTCACGACGTGCGCCCGGGCCTCCGAGAGCCATAGAGATGACCGAGGGACATCTGTCCCTCGGAAATCTCTGGCTTCAAGATCCGGCGGCAGGCGATTCCTTCTCCCGGTCACCGATCGCTCAGATGAGCCGGGAGAAGCACCGGAGGGCAGCGGGGGGCGGGGGGGGGGCGTCCCCTCCCGCAGCCTGTAAGAACGATCAAGCGGCTGACCTGCCGCTATGATCGTTCTTACGGTGATGGGAATCGCCTGAGGAAAAAAACGATACCTCAATGATGCCTGCAGGTGCCGGCATCATTGAGATATCACCACTGAAATCCCAGGACGTCCATGGACGTCCTAGGATCTGAAGTGGTTAAACTTGCATTTTTGGATTGCATGGTGAACTGTGTTCACATACCGTGATTTTTGGAAGTATTCCTGAGCCCATGCAGTGATGTCCATCACAGAATCATGTTTATATTGCGGGGTCAGAGGGCCCGAAGATCACAGGCATCCAATATTGCGTTTCGTCCTTGCTCCTTGCGCACAGACATTTCTCCAGATTGTTGGAATCTTTTGTGATTATGTACTATAGATGATATATATATAAAGTCTTTGCAATTTTATGTTAAAGAACAATATTCTGAAATTGTTTGACAATTTTTAAACGCATTCACCTAGGTGGCTGCAGCATCTGTCCCCTGCTGCCTCCAAGACTGAGAACCGAGCGATCCAACATTGCTGATCCCTCAGTTCTCAGTCTTTAATGAGCAGAGAGCCACTATCAGTCACCGGCTCTCTGCTCACTGGAGTGTTGGGCTGTGAAGCAGTTGATAAGGTCTATCAGCGGCTTGCTGAGAATTTGAGAAAACTCCACTATACGTATGTTATGTGTTTGCATTAAAGCATGCCTTTTTTTATTATCATTTCTTACTTTTATAATGTTTTTAGGTTGAGGAGTCATGACTTACGGAAGGGTTTTTTTGAACAATGTTAGGGTGAATCTGTCCAAAGTCTGTCTTCATTAACATACAATGCAAGAAGGCCAACCTCTACACCTTTAATCTTTAAAGCAGAACTCCGGGATTTTCGAAAAATCCCCCATTAGTACACCTCCCTACACTAAACACTAATTACATTTGTGAAATACCTTAACCTTGAAGAAATATGTCCAATTTACAGGAAGTGGTCACTCTGGTTCAAATGATGCACTAGTTATTCTGCAAGGCAGGCTCTGTTAGAAGAGTGATTGCATTTGATCCTCTTCTTTCTGTTTACACTACATTTCCCATCAGCCTTTGCACATTTCAATGAATGTGAGAGGTACACTAGGCCTGTACATGTAAATGTGAACAAGCCCACTTCAACATAAATCACACCCCTCATTCTGCAGCCAGGCACACTAACCAGTGACACGCAGCATGTCTTCTCTTCAGCCACAAGGAGGTAAATATATTGCCCTTACATTGCTTTCTGTAATCATTACTGAACTGTACACACATCCCATAATGATATATTATACACACTCTACTGTAATTCACTATCAGAAATATTCCTCCTCCTCATGCAGATCTGAGATTATAACAATAATCATCGCTGGTATGGTGTGTGAGAGAACATCCCTAGCCACACCACAGAAAGAGAGAGCCGTGATGTTTTATATCAATATGTGACAAGTAAATGTCGGCATGAGAAAAAACAAAAAAAGTGCAGCGCTAACTTACTAATCAATAACACAATAATGGTGGAGCCCTCTAATGTATGGAAATCTCAAAATTCAATATTACCACAATACCGGTCTCTGTGATATGCAACATCACATATAATACACATCACACCGAAAAGAAGACAAATAAAGAAAATTTGCAGGGATGGTGGAAACCCCTCCTACAGATATATGGAAGTGTACGGTGTCAGTAAACAGTGCAGCCTCATCAGTGACACTTATCAGTGCCCATCAGTGCAGTCACACAGTGCTCATCAGCGCAGTCACCCAGTGCCCACAAGTGCAGCTTATCAGTGCCCAACAGTTCGGTGACACCATGCCCACCAGTACTGCTTATCAGTGCCCATCAGCGCGCTGACACCGTGCCCACCAGTGCGGTTTATCAGTGCCCATCAGTGCGGTGACCCCGTGTCCACCAGTGTGGTGACACCGTGCCCACTAGAGCCGCTCATCAGTGTGGTGACACCGTGCCCACCAGTGCTACTTATCAGTGCCCACCAGTGCGGTGACACCATGCCCACCAGTGCCGCTTATCAGTGCGGTGACACCGTGCCCACCAGTGCTGCCTATCAGTGCCCATCAGTGCAGTGACCCCGTGCCCACCAGTGATGCTCATCAGTGTGGAGACCACCCCCTGCGCCCACCCGCCATCTCAATGACTTAGACATGCCTGGTATTTCTGGAATGCCTTGCATGTTTGCTATGTGAACATCGCTCTGTATTTTTCCCCTGTCACAGCCGTAATGTGATACACACCACAGAGCGCAGCTCCGATACGGCTGTGACAGGAGAAAGTCACAGAGTGGAGATTACATAGCAAACATGCCAGGAATAGCAGAAATCTCCTGCTAAGATATGCCTGGTATTCCTGAAATGTCTGGCATGATTGCTATGTAATCTCCGCTCTGTGACTTTCTCCCGTCACAGCCGTATTGGAGCTGTACCCTGAGCTGCGTATCACAATACAGCTGTGACAGGGGAAAAATACCCAGTGGAGTTAACATAGCAAGTATGCCGGGTATTCCAGAAATACCAGGCATATCATAGCAGGAGATCTCTGCCATCATTGATGAGATGGCGGGTGGGCAGAGGGGGCATTGCTAGCAGAGAGGAGGGAGGAGGAAAACCACCTCTATGGGCGGCACAGACTGGGGGCTGCGAGATCCCCTCTGCCCACTACAGCCCAGCAGGCGGCAATAGAAATGCCTGCTGGGCTGTTAGAAAACTACAAGGGAGCGTGTCAGACCACTGCTGCTAGTACAGGACGGAGAGGCTCCAGTGGTCTTACAAACCGGATGTCAGAGGAGAATAACAGTTTTTCAGCCATATCAGCAGGCTACTACAGAGGAGCTACAGAGCAGAAGATGGATGGCATAGTTAGTGAAGGTAGGAGATCAGCAACAAGGACATGGAAAAAAGTTTATTCCCGGAGTTCTGCTTTAAGAAAGCTGTAGATGGTTCCTTGCAGAACCAGCAAAGATTCAAATAATCTATAGGTAGGCTGAATACACTCAAGCCAATCCATTGATCAACTTGGGTACAACCAGCATATTGGATTTTTGGAATGCGATTACTGCCAGCAGCTATAGCCGCTAGAAACAATCATTGTGTTCTCTCTCGGCAGGGACGGCTCCCCGCGGCCCTGCCCCGCCAGGAGAACACAATAGTTCCACAGGAGGCATCAACACTGACTGTGTTGATAGGGGAAATCAATAGATTTTCTTTCCTGCAACCCTATTTTCTTTCCTGCAAGTTGTCCCTGCCGGGAGATGACAGTGATTATTGCCAGCGATAATTGCAAGTGAATCTAGCAGCCTGGATGTACCAAAGTTGATTAATTAAACAACTTGGTACATTCAGCTTGCCCACACACAGTTCGAATCTCAACCGGTTCCTGCTGACCTGGCCAAGATTCGAACAGTCTATGGCCGGACGAAATTCGTTCATTTGGACAGTTCGTTAGTTTTTCGGCCAGTTAATAGGCACAAATCGGTAATCGGTTGGGAAGTTTTCAAACCAAAAAAATGAAGGACAAATTTGGAAATTTTCTGCTGAATGAGCCATGAATTGAAAGGTTAATGTGTTTCCCGTCCAAACTGTTTGCATTAGGTATATGGGGGAAAAAAAGGAACAAAAACAGAATCATTTAAGTCTATAGAACGATTTATCGGGCATTACATGATGGCACTATTGTTTGCTCTCAGGGCCGAGTGTTCAGTTTTCAAAAATGGGTTAGAACAATTTTTCGTATAGTGTATGGCCAGCATTAGTTAGGACAGACAGTGTTCAAATCTAGTTACAATTGGTAATGAAGATCTTCCTGAACAGTAGAGACAGGGGTAATTATGACAAAACACAAGTGGCCAATGTGGTGTTTTTTTTTCTTTTGCTAGTGGATGAATAGTTGCAATTTTTTTTTTTTTTTTTTTTTAAGAAATACTTGGTGTGTTAGGTGTGAATGCGGGCATGTAACAAATATAAAGCAGGTATTATCCCAATTTTATTGTAAAAGTGGTACTACACTTTAGCTTGACAGGAGCAGCTACAATGAATGTTTAATATCATTGGAGACTGCGTAACGCCTACTGTTCTGAATCAACAAAACCTTATTAGTGAGATAACAAGGTAAACAGGAAGTGCAATCTGCTTATGCAATGAGCAAATATGTCTGTTCCCATGAACATACAGAATATAATGAAAAGCGATTCCTAGGAATAAGGTTGTGAAAACACTTACACACATTGATACGATTATTTGCAGTTAGCGGATTACACATGCACACCTAAAAAATTCTGAAAAGGCTATAGGTCCCCTTTGAAGTGACCTCATCCTACATGTCTGAACTTTGTATTTAGTGGTTTGGCTGGAGTATCGTAATTCCTCTGCATGTCACCCTAAATCTGCCATAATATTCTGGCAATACAAAAGAATGAAGCTTTCACTTTGGCCTGCCGTATGGTGCCAAGGCACGTGCAAGTGAGAATTACATTCATCTGCCAGCTTGGTGCCAGTGTCTAACTATACTGAGATTTATAACTGCTATGTAGAGGCAACAATTGAAACCGGAGAGCTATGAAGCAGATCTGGCATCTCTGTCAAGAGCAGATGAGATCTGAAGGTCAAAGGTCACACCCCCATACCGTTTACGCATCTTCATCAGAACCCTGCATCCGCCAGTCTTTTCTACGCAGACTTGACAAGGACGAATTTTAAATTGCCCATCAGCTGCTCTCTTTAAAGGCCGCGTCTATAAAAACGCAGAGATTTTCAAGGGATGGAGAAGGCCAAAGTTCCCACTATAAAAATGCAATGGCTGGGGCACAGCTGTTGTGAGTCTACAGTTATTAAAAGAAGCATTTACCAAAGTCATTTCAGACAGGTGCTCTTCATGATGCCGTTCTGTCACTCACACTCTTTGTTCTCTCTCTTCTAGGGCATTACTGCTGGGACGGACAAAAGGCTCCTACAATTTATAATACGGAATCCATAGCCTCTAATAGCAGTTAAAGTCCCACCCACAAAACAATCTTTATACAGTTAAAACCCTATAATCAATAGCAATGACATAGGGCAAAAAAAAACATTTTTTACTCACTCTTAAGTGCCCTGTTGATATGTGGTCCCCTGTATTCTGCCACTTCCTGCTCTGCAGCACTCTGCGCCATTTGCTGCCTCGCCTGTGCTCCTGGGAGATGAGAGTCATCATTTCCCAGGAGTCAGTGGGCAGCACTGAGTTACGGCCAGGTTACAATGCGCATGTGCAAGATCGAGCGGTGCATGCTGGGTATCCAGCATGCCCCTTATCCAGGAAGAGCATCCTAGTGGGCTTCAATTGCCCACAATCAAGAGGTAATCGCCCAAGATGCCTAAAATAAGAGTAGTTCATAAAAATAGATACAGCGAACGGGATTGATATAGTATACATGCGTTCATGCCTATGTCTACAGCCAGAGGGGATGCAGGAAAGAAAAAGAAAAAAAATTAGGTGGGCGGAACTCCGCTTTAAGTCTCTAAATACGTTTTATTCATTTATTTAGTGAGACAATGTTGTCTTGGTTCCTGAAGCTGGGAGGCCGGCTAATCTGCTAATTAGCTGATTTCCTACACCAGACAGCCATATTAATTTGTTAGCCGAGCTCAGCTAGCTTTACGATGATTGGGAGTTAGTGGGAGCCATGCTGTGTCTTTGCCCGGCCACATCATTTGAATGGCTGTGGTCCAGGAAATAAATTACCAGACAAAGATTCTCACTGCTTTACTGTTAGAATCTATGACACGAGCTACGAGTGAATGTTTGACATTTAGCAAATTGACACGACTCCAGGACATGTGCAGGATCTTTAACTTCTACAAGCAAAATTGTGCCAAGATAGGGGTGGTGGGGGCATAAGAGGAAGGGTGTTGGGGGTTACCCCGCAGCTTCAGGAAGCACTCGCCCTTGTGACCCACAGCCTGAAGCTGCGGGGTAACAGCAGGGGTGGGCTGACAAACAGGCATGGCGTGAGAGTGGGGGGGGGGGGGGGGACGACAGGGGGTTAGGAGAAGTTTGCACAGTCTTTGCGAAGGATTGGTGGCGAGATGGTACAAGTGCGGGTGAGAATGGTAGAAGCATACACAGGTGCAGCTGTGAAAGGGAGTTTTAGGCTTCATGTACACTTCATTCGGCTGCTTCTGTCTTCTATCACATCATCAATAAACACCAATGACCCAGTGCCACTGGATGCCACGCATGGCCATGCCATCACGCTGGCAAGCTCCACCATGTGACCACAGATGATGTTGTGTGCTTTGGATCATGAGCTGTTCCAAAGCACACAACTGGAAACCCAGTCTTTGGTAATGTCCATGGGTTCCAGACTTCAGGCAGTGTAAATTTTAGAACTGGATGGACAAATTCAAATCCTTTGACAGGTAAAGCCATCCCCGTAGATTTTGTATTAAACTGCTTGTTACCCCAAAACTTCAAATTCCTGATATATGGCTGCTGTACCATGTAACTGTATGAGAAAGTATCCTGTTCTTCTTTTGTGTGAAATCCCTGGTGTTCCTGCCAGTCCCACTGCTTTCCTATTAGAAACTGACCACATTAAGCAGGAGAACACACAGTGGTCAGTTCCCTAGCTGTGCTGGGAACTCAGCCTGCTCTCCTCCAATAATCAGACCTGTCCTGACAAGCCCCCCCGAAGATCAGTGTCTGCTACTGCTTGTCCTCCCCCCAGCTCTTATGCAGCTGGGAACCGAGGGAATGTGATCTGTTTAAGAAAAAAAAAAAAAAGTTTTTAGAATGTTTAATCTATACACAAATGTTTTGTGTTTCATTTCCATTTCAAACTGAATGGGTTGTCTTTCAAGATGATCGTTTACAATCACTAAGTAGAAGGGCTGGTTCACACAACAAAAACGCACTCCAGATCCATTCCGGATGGGTTTCTGCATGCGTGTTTTTGCCACGTTTTTTATGTGTTTCTAATGCAGTCCAGATGCTTTTTCCCCCGCCGTACTGGGTTCCGGTGCATTATTGATGCATTTTACTGCGTTCCAGTACAGTCCAATGCAGGAAAAATACAGCATGTTCTACTTTTTTCTGGAACTGGAAAGCCCTGGAACTGACTGCACTGGTGTGAACTATGCCATTGGAAACCATATAACCAACTTTCCATGCTTTTTTGATGCAGAAGAAAAAAAAAAAAAAAAAAAAAAACGCACTGGACTGCATGTGGTGTGAACTGGCTTAGGGACTGTTCACACCATAAAAACACACGCCAGATCTGTTCCAGATACATTTCTGCGTACTTGTTATTGACGCGTTCCAGTGCATTCTTGATGCGCTTCCGGAAGCATTCCAGGCGCTTTTTTCTTCTCTCCTCTTTTTTTTTTTTTCACTATACTAGGGTCCAGTGCGTTTTTGATGCATTTTACTGTGTGCAGGAAAAATGCAGCATGTTCTACTTTTTTTTCTGCAACTGGTGTGAACGATGCCATTGGAAACCATATAACCCAGTGGTTCGCAACCCTGTCATCAAGTACCAACAAAAGATCAGGTTTTGGGAATTTCTCTTAGATAAAATAGCTGTCCAAAATACCAAGCCATGGACTCTGATTTAAAGCACCTGTGCAAGAT
>BLSH010046864.1:157271-173318 GCA_018402905.1 Glandirana rugosa | reverse complement strand
TAAAAAAAAAAAAAAAAAAAAAAACGCACTGGACTGCATGTGGTGTGAACTGGCTTAGGGACTGTTCACACCATAAAAACACACGCCAGATCTGTTCCAGATACATTTCTGCGTACTTGTTATTGACGCGTTCCAGTGCATTCTTGATGCGCTTCCGGAAGCATTCCAGGCGCTTTTTTCTTCTCTCCTCTTTTTTTTTTTTTCACTATACTAGGGTCCAGTGCGTTTTTGATGCATTTTACTGTGTGCAGGAAAAATGCAGCATGTTCTACTTTTTTTTCTGCAACTGGTGTGAACGATGCCATTGGAAACCATATAACCCAGTGGTTCGCAACCCTGTCATCAAGTACCAACAAAAGATCAGGTTTTGGGAATTTCTCTTAGATAAAATAGCTGTCCAAAATACCAAGCCATGGACTCTGATTTAAAGCACCTGTGCAAGATAAAAGGAGAACCTGCAAACATGGCCTGTTGGGGGTACTTGAGTACAGGGCTGAGAACCACTGATATAACCTATGGTACTTTCCATGAGTTTTTGATGCAGGAAAAAAAAAAAATTCTATCTTTTCATGTGACAACACTGAAGAAATGACACTTTGCTTCAATGTAAAGTAGTGAGTGTACAGCTTGTATAACAGTGTAAATTTGCTGTCCCCTCAAAATAACTCAACACACAGCCATCAATGTCTAATTCACTGGCAACAAAAGTGAGTACACCCCTAAGTGAAAATGTCCAAATGGGGCCAAGTGTCAATTTGTGTGGCCACCATTATTTTCCAGCACTGCCCTAACCCTCTTGGGCATGGAGTTCACCAGAGCTTCACAGGTTGCCACTGAAGTCCTCTTTCACTCCTCCATGACAACATCACAGAGTTGGTGGATGTTAGAGACCTTGTGCTTCTCCACCATCCGTTTGAAGATGCCCCACAGATGCTCAATAGGGTTTAGGTCTGGAGACATGCTTGGTCAGTCCATCACCTTTACCCTCAGCTTCTTTAGCAAGGTAGTGGTGATCTTGGAGGTGTGTTTGGGGTCGTTATGTTAAAATAGTGCCCTGTGGCCCAGGGAGAGTATCATGCTCTGCTTCAGTATGTCACAGTACATGTTGGCATTCATGGTCTCCTCAATGAACTGTAGCTCTCCAGTGCCGGCAGCACTCATGCAGCCCCAGACCATGACACTCCCACCACCATGCTTGACTATAGGCAAGACACACTTGTCTTTGTACTCCTCACCTGGTTGCCACCATACACGCTTCACACCATCTGAACCAAATACGTTTATCTTGGTCTCATCAGACCACAGGACATGGTTCCAGTAATCTATGTCCTTTGTCTGCTTGTCTTCAGCAAACTGTTTGCGGGCTTTCTTGTGCATCACCTTTAGAAGAGGCTTCCTTCTGGGACGACAGCCATGCAGACCAATTTGATGCAGTGTGCAGAATATGGTCTGAGCACTGACAGGCTGACCCGCGCCCCCTCCACCCCTTCAACCTCTGCAGCAATGCTGGCAGCACTCATAAATGTCTATTTCCCAAAGACAACCTCTGGATATGATGCTGAGCACTTGCACTCAACTGCTTTGGTGGACCATGGCAAGGCCTGTTCTGAGTGGAACCTGTCCTGTTAAACTGCTGTATGGTCTTGGCCACCGTGCTGGAGCTCAGTTTCGGGGTCTTGGCAATCTTCTTATAGCCTAGGCCATCTTTATGTAGAGCAAAAATTCTTTTTTTTTTTCAGATCCTCAGAGTTTTTTGCCATGAGGTGCCATGTTGAACTTACAGTGACCAGTATGAGAGTGAGAGCGATAACACCAAATTTAACTCACCTGCTCCCCATTCACACCTGAGACATTGTAACACTAAAGAGTCACATGACACTGGGGAGGGAAAATGGCTAATTGGGCCCAATGTGGACATTTTCACTAAGGGGCGTACTCACTATTGTTGTCAGTGGTTTAGACATTAATGGCTGTGTGTTGAGTTATTTTGAGGGGACAGCAAATTTACACTGTTATACAAGCTGTACACTCACTACTTTACATTGTAGCAAATTGTCATTTCTTCAGTGTTGTCACATGAAAAGACAGAATAAAATATTTACAAAAATGTGAGGGGTGTACTCACTTTTGTGAGATATTGTATCTTCATCAGTTCTGATTACTGCCCTCCCACTGCAGTGTCCTGCGTTGGCAGAACTGAGTAACAGCCACACCTCACCCCGTACATACTTGTACTGCAGAGGAAGAGAGGGGGCTGATTACTAAGTGCACTGGCTCCAACGTTAGTGACAATTAAACTGCACATTCATATGTAGACACCCTGGGTAAATGCTCTAACAAGAAATGAGATAAAAAAAAGGTTGTAAGTACCACATCCATTTGACTGCATACCAATTTCAGGGAGTTCAATTAGGCGTCACACATTTCTCTGCCACTGCGGGGTACTAGCTCCATTAGCTGTATCTGTAAATCAAAACTATTTAAAAAGAAAAGGCTGACAGCCAGAAAGCTCTGCATTCTTTAGATAGCAAATCCCAGTCACAGCTTGGACTCTGATGAGAATATGAAACCATCTAGAATATGGGAAAGCATTTTTCTGTACATTAACAAAGTGCAGTGTCGGTATCTGGAACACGTCCATGGTATGCAAATTTTTGAAAAGAATTTCTGCAATCTCTAAAGCATTATCCAGATAGTCAACGTTCCTGAGGACTTCCTGCACAGTTAACAGTCCATCATATTCCTGATGGTGATCTGCTGGATTATACACGGATGCTGGTAGAACTTCCCTGCTCTATCTTGTTTTATGCTGTATATATGTTTCTACATAACAGGATGCATTAATATGATAATTCTGGTTATCCGCAGCGTAACCACTAGTGGGGGCTTTAAATATAAAACAACAAACATGCCTATTTACCTGCTCTGCGTAATGGTTTTGCACAGAGCAGCCCAGATCCTCCTCTTCTGGGGTCACCCGCTGGCACTCCTGGCTCCTCTTCATCAGTGCCCCCAAGGAAAGCCACTTTTCATGGGGGCACCCGTGTGGGACTGCGTCCATTGACACAGTCAGTGGGACTTGGTACCGCCCCCGCATCACAGCTTTTGACTGACAGCAGCCGGAGCCAATCTGTCCAATGAGGGCGACAGCGTCTGGAGCCGCTGCGCCCTGCACATCACTGGATCGGATCGGGCTCAGGTAAGAAAAAGAGGGGGGAGCTGCAGCACAAAAGGTTTTTCACCTTAATGCATAGAATGCATTAAGGTGAAAAACCTTAAAAAGTGTTACTAAACACAGGAGCCTGCAGTCACTATATCTGGTCTCCCACAGAACATGGAAATGCAATTATTTTAGTAAATATAAAACTGCTTAACTACTTCAGCCCCGGAAGGATTTCCCACGTTAGGACCAGAGCACTTTTTGCGATTCGGCACTGCATCGCTTTAACTGACAATTGCGCGGTCATGCGACGTTGTACCCAAACAAAATTTGTGTCCTTTTTCCCCACAAATAGAGCTTTCTTTTGGTGGTATTTGATCACCTCTGCGTCATTTCTGATCACCGCTATAAACAAACAAAAAAAAAAAGTGACAATTTTGCAAAAAAAAAAAAAAAAAAATTCTTGTTTGCTAAAATACAAATCCAAAAAAAAAAAAATATATATAAAAAAACTTTTTTTTATTCGGTTTTGGCCGATTTATATTCTTCCTCATATTTCTGGTAAAAAATAAAAAAAAAACGCAATCAGCGTTTGTTGATTGGTTTGCGCAAAAGTTTATGGGTGATGAGATTTCTGAGATTTTTATTTTTTACTAGTAATGTCAGCGATCTGCGATTTTTAGCAGTACTGTGAAATTGGGGCGGACATGTCGGACCATTTTGACACTTTTTTGGGACTATTGGCATTTATACAGCGATCAGTGCAATAAAAAAAAAAAAAAGCACAGATTACTGTGTAAATGCCATTGGCAGTGAAGCGGTTAACCTGCAGGGGAGCTCTAGGGGTTAACTGTGTTCCCTGGGTGTGTTCTAACTGCATGGGGCTGGGCTGCTATGGGCATAAGAGATCAGGAGATCTCTTATGTCCCCACTGTCAGAATGGGGAACCGCTGTGATTATATCGGTGGTTCCCTGTTCTTAGGCTCTGGCTGCTCATCATCGGGTCCGCCTGAGCTGCGGGCACACTGCTCCGGAGTGCAGCGGATACGAGCGCGTTCCGGCGTGCTCGCGCCCCCTAGTGGCCACTCCACAAATCACCGTTTATTTACGGCGATTCGCGGTACACGTCCACACTGCCGCAGTAAATATACGGTGCACGGTGTGGAAGTGGCTAAATACCTTTTCTCATCAGCAGTATATAGCAGTCTTGTGACATCTATCAGTGACCAGCCAAGCACTGGCTAAAGCTTGTAGGAGGAGTTTTCTGACTGTCCTATGAGACTGCCAGACCCCTGACCCTCTGTCTGGACAGTGCTGGTTGGCCCTGTGCTGATCACATGCACCCTTCCCAAGAAAAAAAAACCTCTCTGGGCATGCTCAGTTTGGTGTTTATTGCTATAGCGCCTCCAAACGCTCTGTGTTATCAAGAAATTATTAGGGGACAGTGGAAGAAGGAGGAGGACCAGAGAAAACAGGATCAAACAGCCTTTTTACACAATGCAGAGGATTAACCCCTTAGGTTCCACAGTGAGTATAACAGGCATGCTTTACTGCATATACAGACCGATTTTACTGTTGTGGGTTTAGTAACTCTTTAGGGCTTTACAACCACTTAAAACTCCAGGCTCAACAGCTGCTGAGAGAAGATATCGAACACACATGGTGTGCATGATTTTCACGGAGTCTGTCAACTCACAGACTTGCGGTGCAAGAAGGAGCACTAAAGCACAACCACTTTGTAGTGCAAAGTATGTAATGAACAAAAATATGGCTTCCCCTATGTACATACAGAGATACAAATGAACTGCAGAAACACGATTTCTAAACATTGGCACTACAAACACCTAAAGCGGTAGAAAAAAAAAAAAAACCTGACTACCTTACAGGCAAGGGTCCTTTCACACGTATGGTCCGTTCAGGTCCGCCTATCAGTTTTTCAGGTGGATCTGAATGGACGCTCCATTGTCCTCTATGGAGCGACGGATGTCAGCGGTGACATGTCCACTGACATCCGATCCGCTAAACACAGACGGATGGAAACCCTATTTTCCCTCCGTCTGGCGGATCGGATCGGATGAACACGGACAAGCGGCCCCTGTTCATCCGATCCCCCATAGAGGAGAGTGGAGCTCCGACAGGTCCGTATCTGCACGGAGTGGAGAGATGGTCCTGTCATCCACCGGCTCAACGGATGGATCACCGCTGAGCAGCAGAGCCCGTCAAAACAGGCACCGCTAGTGTGAAAGAGCCCTAAGACTATATTTGAAAGTCCTACCTGTAGGTGCCTTGAAACAGCATGAGCTTGAAACCGTTTAGTAGATACTGGCATCTGCTTAAGCTGATGACACTTGGCGCACACGCAGTACTCTCTGCATGCACCAAAAGCTAAGTGTGCCATGATACAGAGAGCGCCATTAGGCAATGCATTTTCATGGATTGTGGATATTTGCTAAATAATAAATCACCTTTAATGAGTCTGTGAAATGTGTGGATGGCTGCTGCAATACTTAACTGGTTTTAAAGGCAGAAGATTTTTTACCTTACTGCATCTTATGCCGGAAGGGGAAAAAACCTTCTGTGTGCAGCTTCCCCAACAACCCCCTAAATACATGCCTGAGCCCGACCTCGATCCAGCAATGTACAAGAGACTCGTGTATGGGCACGAGACTCTCGACTCTATCCCTCCTTATTGGCCGAGACAAAGCAGTGGGAGCCATTGGCTCCTGCTGCTGTCAATCAAAGCCAGTCAGAAGGCACTCAGCGGTGGGGGGAGGTTTTCCAAGAGCTAGAGCTGGGGGGCCCTGAGCACACAGAAGAGCAGCACTCACCCCCAACTCAACTTTGTTCTGGGTGCGGGACATGAAGTTCCCATCCCATTGCTGGAACACAGTGCTGTATTCTATATGTAGATGAGGCTACATACAGTCCAGACATCATTGTGCATGTCTTAGTCAAGTAGATGGGCTTGTTTTGACCAGCTTGTTCCAAGCAAACTATTTAAAGTGTTACTAAACCCACAACAGTAAAATCAGTCTGTATATGCAGTAAAGCATGCTGGTTATACTCACTGTGGAACCTAAGGGGTTAATCCTCTGCGTTGTGTAAAAAGTATGTTTGATCCTGTCTTCTCTGATCCTCCCCTTCTTCCACTGTCCTCAACCCACGTTCTGATAGTACAGAGCCATGGAGGCACTCTGCAAATGCTCAGTTTGGTGTGTACTGCTAGAATTTTTTTTTTTTTCTTGGGAGAAAGCATGTGATCACCACTGTCCAGAAAGAGTCAGGGGTCATGCAGCCTCATAGGACAGTAAGAGGAGAATGAAAACTCCTCCTACAAACTTTAACCAGACACTGATAGAAGTCATAAGACTGCTATAGACTGCTGATGAGAAAACGTATTTAGCAGTTTATATTTTACTAAAAATAATTGCATTTCCATGTTCTTACTGTGGGAGACCAGATATAGTGACTGCAGGGTCCTGGGTTTAGTAACACTTTAAACTTTATTAAAAGGGTAGCGATAAACTTTAAAACCGTTTCATTCAGTCCCAACAGTACAGTAAGCCGCAAACGTCCAGTGCCAAGGCTTACAATTCTGGCTCTCATACAGCATACAGTGAGGGTTTCATTCACACTCCTCCTCCATTCATGAAACATGTATTCTTTTCACTGAATACAAGGAGTTCTGTGATTGGAGAATGGGAAGGATGGACGAACATCACAATCTCCCATTTTCAAATCACAGAATGCCTTGTACTCATTGAAAAGAACACAAGACATTATGAATAAAGGAGGAGTGTGAGCGACTTCACTGTGTACGCTGTATGAGAAACTTTTCTTGTACATTCTTCTACTAGCCCATATCACAGCAATAATGCGGTGTGAACTTACACCATAGCCACTTGCCGACCGCCAACCGCAGCGTGACGGCGGCAAGGTAGCTCGTTATCACGAACCACCGTCAAATGACGGCAGCCACGATAACTAGCATTATGAGTGGAGGCCCGGCAGGGCAGGGAGCGGATAGGGCAGACTTGATCGCCGCCGGCTACCCGCGATGGCTCCTACGCAGTGAAAGAACGGAGGTCCATGTATGTAAACACGGATCTCCATTCTCAGAGGGGGAAGGGCTGTGATCACAGGCTTCCTGTAAATGGAAGCCGTGATCACTCTCCTCCCCCAGCTAGCCCAGGCCCCACACAGTTAGAACACACTGAGGGAACACAATTAACCCTTAGAGTGCCCCCTCCAGGTTAACCCCTTCACTGCCAATGGCATTTACACAGTAATCAGTGCATTTCTATAGCACTGATCACTGTATAAATGCCAATGGTCCCAAAAAAGTGTCAAAATGGTCCGACATGTCCGCTGCAACATCGCAGTACAGCTAAAAATCGCAGATCGCCACCATTACTAGTAAAAAATAAAATAAAAACCCCAGAAATTAATTCTCAGCATTCGTAAACGTGGCAACTTTGGCGCAAACCAATCAAACGCCGATTGCGATTTTTTTAACCAAAAATATGAGGAAGAATATAAATCAGCCAAAACCAATGAAAAACGGTTCTTATAATTTTTTTTTTTTGGATTTCTATTTTAGCAAAAAAGAAAAGTTTGTTTTTTTTTGTTGCAAAATTGACGCTCTTTTTTTATTTATAGCGGCGATCAGAAATGACGCAGAGGGGCTCAAATACCACCAAAAAAAAGCTCTATTTGTGGGAAAAAAGGACGCAAATTTTGTTTGGGTACAATGTCGCACGACCACGCAATTGTCAGCTAAAGCGACGCAGTGCCGAATCGCAAAAAGTGCTCTGGTCCTAAAGTGTGAAATCCTTCCAGGGCTAAAGTGGATAGAAAGCAAGGCATTTTGCTTGTCTGTGTGATCGGCCTGTGCTGGAAATAGCTGCCAGCACAGCCCCATAAATCTGGTGTGACTGGGTTCTAAGGCTGGGTTCACGCTAGTGCGAATCGGATGAGGGTTTCACCGCAGCCAATTCACATGACAGGAGAGAGTGCTCACATCTGTCTGTAGCTTTTAGGCGAGTTTTACATGCGTTTTAGGTTCGCTACCATTGAACTCTTAAACCATGCATTTTGATGAAAGTGCAGCAAAGATTCACCAACAACCATGCCATGTTCAAAGTCCCTCAAATCCCCTTTCTCGGTTTGAACTTCAGAATATCGTTCACCACATCAAGATGCCTAAATGCACTGAGTTGCTGACATGTGATTGGCTGATTAGCAATTTGTGTTACCGAGCAATTGAACAAATGTACCTAATAAAGTGTCCGGTGAGTGTATATTCCACATTAATAAATTATCCTAAAATGTGTGTGCTGTAAATTACCTCCAGCACTGCTCCTGTTTCTTCTTACTGGAGGCTGCTATTTTGCTGAAGCCCAGAGCCTCAGCAGTAAATCATAAAACCGAACTTAGCCCATCGATTTAATAATTTCAAAAAAGTTACATTCCTGGAATGCCAGTGTTCTATCAGATTACCGCTACCCGTCAGATTCTGCAACAGAAGCAGCGGCCCGACCAAAAAATACCTACTGTGCATGCGCGTCAACATGCGTTCCACGGCGATACACGTTCCAAACACTTCATGATCTGAAGGGTAGTGGTATTCTGATAAATCACCCATGCTGACATCTTACTACACGCAGCTAAGTCTTGTATTATTGAGAAATTTTTGCAATAAAGTGAGCGTATATAAATAAAATATAGTATTGATATCTGTGATGTTACATTTTGAAAGGAGCTGGATGCCAGCAGTAGGAAGCTGGCGGAGGCCATGTTGGAACACCCCACAATGCTCAGCCCTAAACCTTTAGGCTTCATGCACACGGGATGCTTTTTCAACCTCCGCTGAATGATTTTTTGACAGCTAGAAACCAGCTTCTAAAACGCCTGTTTTGCATGCCGTGTTTAGCGGCATTTTGCTGCGTTCGCGTCTAGGAGCGTTTTTCGGATAGAACACCAGGATGGCAAACTGTCACATTTGCTTGTGTCCTCAACCAAACTGTCACCCATTAAATGGCTGGTGCCATAATTGAGCACATCTGCAGAACCATTGCAGTTTTAGATCAAACAGAAGCATCTTCCTTGGCTGTAAAGGATAGGAGGGTTTCATTCTGGTTTAAGGCGGTCAGATGATCACCCTATAAAAACTCAGCAGTGCATAAAAATAGAGAGCAACTGAGCATGTGCAGTGCGGGGTGAGACTGTGTATTACTGGATTTTAAATGGCATAGGCACTTATTTTTAATGTATACATAGCTATACCTGCAAAAGGGGCCAGCTTGAAGAGATCTAGCAGGACTTAATTTTCTGAATAAAGTTCCACTTTAAGACATCTGTGGTTCATAGCAACTAGATTCCAACTGTCATTTATAGCACTGCTGACTGGTTGGAAGCAGACTTTTCCCCTTTTTGGTTTTGTTATTTTTAATCTTCCATAAGGCCCAATTGAATCACTGATACCCTGATTTTAAATAAAGGTTTATAAATCTATCCATTTTATCCATGTCATTATCCGCTAGTAATGCGGGCTGTGCCTTGATAAACAAGTATCAGTTGTCTTATGAATGAGGAGCCATAAAAGTCCAGGTGGCGGTGACTGAGCCATGAATCACACAGACACAAGTAGTTCATTTGTATCATATAGTTTATGAGCTTCACCATTATATCCCCATGCAGAGGCTGCCGTCAGCGCTGTTGGCTCTGCATTAGCAGACCTGCTGTTTTCACACAGGCCTAAAACTTGCAGCTTATTTGAAAAACAGCAGTACTTTATTCTATGGGCTCATGCGTTTTTAATGCGTTTTGCCGCATTCCAGCACAGTTCAGCGCAGAAAAAATGCAGCATTTTCTACTGCACTGGTGTGAACTAAGCCATTGGAACAAATATAACCTACTATCCAAGCGATTTTAATGCAAAAAAAAAAAAAAAATGCACTGGACTGCATCTGGTGTGACGCAGCCCTTAAGGCTTTCCCTGCATTAGAGTAAATGTAGTTGTATCACCCCCTCACCTCCCTGTATACTGTACTGTGTACACCTCCTATCTTCATCCAGTGCTATGGCCATCTGCAGCAGCGATAGTCTGTGTTCCTCTCCTCACAGGACACAGAGGCAGCAGCGGTAGCCATTGGCTCTTGCGGCTGTCAATTAAATCCTGTGAGTAGGGAGTGGGGGGGGGGAGGGTCAAGCTGCGCTGTGTATGTCTACGCATGTCTGTCTATGCACGCACACAGCCAAGCTCAGGGGCAAGCCTGCAGGTGTGCCCTCCATAGCAAGCAGCTTGCTATGGGGATACACACAGAAGAAAAGGAGCTGAGAGCACTGGCAGGGGGACCCCAGAAGAGGAGGTTTGGGGCTAATCTGGTATAACAACAGTTTTATTATTTCAATTAAAAATAAATACCTTAGCACCACTTAAACTAGGGGCCTCCAAAGTTTCTAAACAAAGGGCCACTATACCGTCCTTCATATGTTACGGGGGCCGGCCTGTGACCAGATTGAGTAGAAAGTGCCCCATCGTTGGCATCAACGGGAGGAATAGTGCCCCATCGTTGGCATCAACGGGAGGAATAGTGCCCCATCGTTGGCATCAACGGGAGGAATAGTGCCCCATCGTTGGCATCAACGGGAGGAATAGTGCCCCATCCTTGGCATCAACGGGAGGAATAGTGCCCCATCGTTGGCATCAACGGGAGGAATAGTGTCCCATAATTGGTGTCATTGGTAGGAACTATGCCCCACTGTTGCTGACAGTGGGAGGAATAATGCCCCAAGGGCCGGATAACAGCAGGCAAAGGGCAACATCCGCCCCCCGGGCCACAGTTTGGAGGCCACTGGCTTAAAGTGATTGCAAAGTCTCTCTTTTAAAAAAAAAAAAAAAATTAACAAAGAGGTTACACTTACCTCCTCTGTGCAGTTGGTTTTATACAGAGCAGCCCGGATCCTCTTCTTCTCCGGTCCCTCTTCGGTTCTCCTGGCCCCACCCTACGGTTGAGTGCCCCCTCAGCCAGCAGCTTTCTATGGGAGCACCCGAGCAGAGTCAGAGCTCCGTGTATCCATTCAGACACGGAGCCTTGACCCGGCCCCGCCCCCTCTATGCCCTGATTGGCTGACACTGACAGCCACGGGAGCCAATGGCGCCGCTGCTGTGTCGCAGGCAATCTGGAGTGTTCCGGGCTGTTTAGACACTCGTGGACATCACTGGAGAGAGATGGGGCTCAGGTAAATATTAGGGGGGCTGGAGAGTCTGCTACACACAAAAGGTTTTTTTATCTTAATGCATAGAATGCACCTTCTGCCTTTAAACCTATTCTTTCAGACCAATATGCAATAAAATCCCCAGACCTGGCCATATTGTGAAGGGAGATCACCCAACACAGCGTGAATCACTTAGCACACACCACCATTTAGACAAATATGTAGAGGCATTTCTGTAACCGTGAGAAGACTGTCTGCATGATCAAGCATGTCCTGAGCAAAACAGATTATAGTGGACATGAAACCAGCCTTATATGTAAACATTTCAGTCTATGAATTTGTTCCCCTTCAGCAGAGCTTCTCTGAACAGGCCATGTTAATTATCCTAGCAAAAAATGCATATTAAATAATATTTTGGCTTCTTTTTATTGGTTGTCATGTGACTGCTATATCCCTCTCTTTCTCTGTAAGCTCTGCGGTATGGGGTCTGAAATCTCCTACTGACAAATGCCAGGGATCCCTGGCAGGAGCTG
Source organism: Glandirana rugosa (assembly GCA_018402905.1). Taxonomy (NCBI): domain Eukaryota; kingdom Metazoa; phylum Chordata; class Amphibia; order Anura; family Ranidae; genus Glandirana; species Glandirana rugosa. Next base: position 161,405 of record BLSH010046864.1, on the reverse strand, counting down.
CTATCAGTCAGGTTCTTCTGCAGGGCTGGGCAGAAGGTTATTAACCTGTAGGCCGAGTACAGGTATTTGGTGGATCAGCATGGCAGGCCTGTAGGTCTTATGAGAAGAAAGGAGGCAAACTGACCATGCTAACCCCCGGTGTTCTGAACAGGGAATCAGCTGGAGTGACGCTCCGTACTGCACATGCGCAGCCTGGCGGAGTCATTTTTCGACGGAGGGCACTACTTGATAGAACACCGGATCAGCTCATATTGTTACCATGATGAAAGGTAGTCCTGCATTGAAGTGAGAAGTAGGGGGTTCGATCACGCATAAACAAAAGGCTAAATTCGTTCAACAATGGGGAGAGAGGCCATTTGTAATTTTGGGATTTACATATGCATAAAACCTACAGTGAAAAGAGGTTTTTCACATTTTCAGGCAGGCAGTGGGAAACCTGTTCAAAGGCTCTCCAAACTCGGCAGTTCAAGGGTGAAAATCTCCCTGTGGATTGTCTGTTCCAATCCATGCTGTCAGCTGAGAACCCTCACCTTGTAAAAACAACCCTTACTGCTTAAAATAGTAAAGTGAAAGGCAAAACATTTGTGTATAGAAAAAAAAAAAAAAAAAAAAAAAAAAAACTACTATAAAAGTACCTTTTTTTTTTTTTTTTTTTTAACAAGTCATATTTACCTGCTCTGTGCAAGGGTTTTACACAGAGTGGCCCTGATCCTCCTTTTCTGGGGTCCCCCGGTAGCACTCCTCTTCAGCGAGTGTGCCCACAGAGAACCGCATTCCATGGGGGCACTCATGCGGGTGTGCTCCCGAGTCATGCTGCTGCGCCCAGTGACACAGACAGCGGGACTCGGCCCCACCCCCGTCTCCCTGGATTTGATTAATAGCGGGAGCCAAGGGCTTCTGCTGCTATCAATCTATCCAATGAGGACCCGAGACATCGGCTGGAGCTGCTGGACTCGTGTTCGTCACTAACGTTCGGGTTCAGGTAAGAAAAAGCGGGGCCTGGGAGGAAACTGCAGCACAGAAGTTTTTTTCACCTTAATGCATAGAATGCATTAAAGTGATACTAAAGGCTCAATTTAAAAAAAATAAATAAAAAAATAACGAACATATTATACTTACCTTCCTCTGTGCAGCGGTTTTGCACAGAGTGGCCCTGAACCTCCTCTTCTGGGGTCCCCCAGCGGCACTCCAAGGCTCCTCCTCTTCTTGAGTGCCCCATCAGGGAAGCTCTTTCCCTGGGGTCACTCGTGTGGGAGCGCTCCCGAGTCCTGGTTCTGGGTCCCTTGACACAGCCAACAGGACTCGGCCCCGCCCCCCCAATCACTGGACTTGATTGACAGAAGCGGGAGCAAATGGCTCCCCTGCTATCAATCTATCCAATGAGGACCAGAGCCTGCGGATGGAGCAGCTAGGCTCGTCCCTGGAACGATCGGGCTCAGATACGTAACGGGGCTCTGGCAGGCTGCCGCAAAAGAAAAGGGTTTTCCCCTTAATGCATAGAATGCATTAAGGTGAAAAACCGCAAGGCTTTAAAACTCCTTTATATGGCTCTGCGGGGGGTGTCAGCACAAGTCTGATCATTGCAGGAGAGCACAGCCAGAAAACGAACAACTAGAGATGCACAGAAATTTCGGCGGTCGAAACATAGTGGGCGAAAATGGTGTTATCGGCATGTTGCTGATAATGGCACCACGATTTTATTGTGCTTCTGGTTTATCATAGGTCATGTGACTCAAAAACCGCATTACAAAAAAGTAACACGGGTGTGTTATTGATGCGTTCTTGCTGCATTTTCAATGCATTTCAATGAGGAGGTGTGTTTTTGGTGCAGTTTTTTTTTAACTGACCAAAAATGCAGCAAGCAGGATCAGTGTGAAGACATACACAGAGTTTAAAGGGATACATTTATCTTGAGCGTTCCTTGTGCTAAAAAGGTGCCAATAAAACCATAATGCCGAATATCATACAAAAAAAATAAAAAATGATATACATACATATATACATGCATACATAAAATATACACACACAGTTGTATGCAAAAGTTTAGGAACCCCTGACAATTTCCATGATTTTCATTAATATTTGGGTGTTTGGATCAACAATTTCATTTTGATCTATCAAATAACCGAAGGACACAGTAATATTTCAGTAGTGAAATGAGGTTTATTGGATTAACAGAAAATGTGCAATATGCATCATAACGAAATTAGACAGGTGCATAAATTTGGGCACCCCAACAGAAAAATCACATCAATATTTAGTAGAGCCTCCTTTAGCAGAAATAACAGCCTCTAGACGCTTCCTATAGCCTGTAATGAGTGTCTGGATTCCGGATGAATGTATTTTGGACCATTCCTCCTTACAAAACATCTCCAGTTCAGTTAGGTTTGATGGTTGTCGAGCATGGACAGCTCGCTTCAAATCACCCCACAAATGTTCAATTATATTCAGGTCTGGGGACTGGGATGGCCATTCCAGAACATTGTACTTGTTCCTCTACATAAACGCCCGAGTAGATTTTGAGCAGTGTTTTGGGTCGTTGTCTTGTTGAAATATCCAGCCCCTGCGTAACTTCAACTTTGTGAGCGATTCCTCAACATTCTCCAGAATCTGCTGATATAGAGTGGAATCCATGCAACCCTCAACTTTAACCAGATTTCCAGTACCGGCACTGGCCACACAGCCACACAGCATGATGGAACCTCCACCAAATTCTACTGTGTGTAGCAAGTGTTCTTCTTGGAACGCTGTGTTCTTTTGCCGCCATGCATAACGCCCCTTGTTATGACCAAATAACTCAATCTTTGTCCAAATGTGCGTTTGCATACCTCATGCGACTCCGTTTGTGGCGTGTGTCCAGAAAATGCTTCTTTCGCATCTCCCATACAGCTTCTCCCTGTGCAAAGTGCACTGAATTGTTGAACGATGCACAGTGACACCATCTGCAGCAAGTTGATGTTGTAGGTCATTGGAGGAGGTCTGTGGGCTGTTTTTGATCGTTCTCACCATCCTTCCCCTTTGCCTCTCTAATATTTTATGTGGCTGCCACTTCTGGCCTTAACAAGAACTGTGCCTGTGGTCTTCCATCTCCTCACAGTGGACACTGACAGCTTACATCTCTGCGATAACTTTTTATAGCCTTCCCCTAAACCATAATGTAGAACAATCTTTGTTTTCAGATCATTTGAGAGTTGTTTTGAGGCCCCCATGTTGCCACTCTTCAGAGGAGAGTCAAAGAGAACAACTTGCAATTGGCCACCTTAACCACTTCAGCCCCGGAAGGATTTCCCAGGTTAAGACCAGAGCACTTTTTGCTATTCGGCACTGCGTCGCTTTAACTGACAATTGCGCGGTCGTGCGACGTTGTACCCAAACTAAATTTGCGTCCTTTTTTTCCCCACAAATAGAGCTTTCTTTTTGGTGGTATTTGATCACCTCTGCGTCATTTCTGATCGCTGCTATAAACAAAAGAGCGACAATTTTTCAAAAAAACACAAATTTCTTTCTTTTTGCTAAAATATAAAAAAACATTTAAAAAAAAAAAAAAAAAAAAAATCGCAATCGGCGTTTATTGATTGGTTTGGCCGCGTTTACGGATGATGAGAATTCATTTATGGGGTTTTTATTTATTTTTTATTAGTAATGGCGGCAATCTGCGATTTTTAGTGGTACTGCGATATTGCAGCAGACATGTCGGACATTTTTGACACTTTTTTGGGACCAATGACATTTATACAGCGATCAGAAATTTAAATGTCCACTGATTACTGTATAAATGTCATTGGCAGGGAAGGGGTTAACCTGCAGGGGGAGATCTAGGGGTTAACTGTGTTCCCTGGGTGTGTTCTAACTGTGGGGGGACTGGGCTACCATGGGCATAAGAGATCTAACTGATCCCAGCGACAGGGATCAGTAGATCTCCCATGCCCCCACTAACAGAACGGGGAACCGCCGTGTTTACATTGGCGGTTCCACGTTGTTTGGCAGTGGCCGCTCATCGCGGCTCGCCAGCGGACATCGGGTCCGCCCGAGCTGCGGGTACACTACTTAGGAGTACGGCGGGGGCCGCTTTTTTAGGGCGCTCTGCGTCCACACTGCTGCCATAAATACACGGTAGGCAGTGTGGAAGTGGTT
>BLSH010046864.1:133474-157261 GCA_018402905.1 Glandirana rugosa | reverse complement strand
AAAAATATAAAAAAAAAAACCTAAACCTAAAATCGTTTTTCATTCTTTAAACAAAAAAAAAAAAACGTTTTAACAGCGAGAAGAAAATAAATATCGCCGCTAGTCTTTACTACGTCTCCACTAGTTTATGGTGGTTTTCTTTCGAGATAAACACCCTGCGTTTAAATCAAACCCATGTTGCAACGTGCTGGAGCTTTAACAGTCAATTTCGCTGCGTCACAGCTTAGCGTTTTTCACGAGACCAGGATTGGACCCTTTAGGAAAGCCCCGACTTCACCAATTCCTGAATTGTAACGACAAAGAAACGTTGACAAGTTCTCGACATGAACATTGACTGTATATAAACATGGATGATCGCCGCTATAAATAAAAGAAGAGCGACAATTTTGCAAAAAAAAAAAAACAAATTTCTTACTTTTTGCTAAAATCCAAATCCAAAAAAAAAAATATAAAAACATTTTTTTCATCAATTTTGGCCAATTTATATTCTTCCTCATATTCCGCGTTTACGGATGATGAGAATTCATTTCTGGGTTTTTTTTTTTTTACTAGTAATGGCGGGGATCTGCAATTTTTAGCGGTACTGCGATATTGCAGCGGACATGTCGGACATTTTTGACACTTTTTTGGGACTAATGGCATTTATACAGCAATCAGAGATTTAAATGTCCACTGATTACTGTATTAATTTCATTGGCAGCGAAGGGGTTAACCTGCAGGGGGAGATCTAGGGGTTAACTGTGTTCCCTGGGTGTGTTCTAACTGTGGGGGGACTGGGCTACCATGGGCATAAGAGATCTAACTGATCCCAGCGACAGGGATCAGTAGATCTCCCATGCCCCCACTAACAGAACGGGGAACCGCCGTGTTTACATTGGCGGTTCCACGTTGTTTGGCAGTGGCCGCTCATCGCGGCTCGCCAGCGGACATCGGGTCCGCCCGAGCTGCGGGTACACTACTTAGGAGTACGGCGGGGGCCGCTTTTTTAGGGCGCTCTGCGTCCACACTGCTGCCATAAATACACGGTAGGCAGTGTGGAAGTGGTTAAATACCCTTCCTCATGATTGGATGCAGCTGTCTATGAAGTTCAAGGCTTAATGAGCTCACCAAACCAATTGTGTGTTCCAATTTATCAGTGCTAAGTAGTTACAGGTATTCAAATAAACAAAATGACAAGTGTGCCCAAATGTATGCACCCAATTTCTTTTTGATGCATATTGCACATTTTCTGTTGATCCAATAAACCTCATTTCACTACTGAAATATTACTGTGTCCTTCAGTTACTTGATAGATCAAAATGAAATTGCTGATCCAAACACCCAAATATTTATAAATGACAATCATGGAAATTGTCAGGGGTTCCTAAACTTTTGCATACAACTGTGTATACACACACACACACACTTTTTGTTTTTTTTAACTGTCATTTTCGGTTTTTGGCCAAGTACAGGGACTGGCAGGAACATCAGGGATTTCACATAAAAGGAAGTAATACAAAGAACAGGATACTTTTTCATACAACAGGCACATAGGAATATGAAATGTTGGGGTAACCGCTTTTTAAGCCACACCTGGTTTGACTTGGAAATCCACTGCACAACACAGGTGGCGTCTGACCCCCAAACCCACTACTGGACTGCGCTAATCCCAAGAAAAGTACAGAGCTCAATAGGATGCAAGCCTCACAGTTGCCATATTGAAGATCAGCCAGAGGTGTCTGCAGACTAAAGTATTCTGTGTTCCATTTACAAAACAAGAAGGGAATACTGTCAGTGTTGCTTAAAGGTGACAGCACAGACATGTTTTGCATTCCATGAACCTGTCCAATGGTAATAGAAGGAGAGCAGGCAACGAGCCACATAAGTGACATGGTGGGTGCCGTAAAGTCTCTGTCAGAGCCTGTTCACACTTGTCTGTTTTTCTTGCAGTAAAATACATAGAAATGCATTCCAAGTGCAAATCCCAGATGTTCTAAGTAGCCAGTTCACATCTATAATGCTGCAGCTTGGTACATTTCCTAAATATAGCATTTATGAGCATTCAGGCACCTCCATTAAATAAACAGTAAAATGTATAAAAATACTAGTAGCATGTGGCTGTATGCTTGTTTTTTGGCATCTTCACCAGCAAAACTTCCTTTTACCTTCCAGAATGTCCATCAGTTTCTGGACTGGTGGCAATCTTCAAAAGGAAGGCTGGCAAGGGCCCACACCATCTTTTCCTTGGGACCACATATAACTCAGGTATCACAAATACGTAATGCTGGCCATAGAATGTGGATCAAAATTTGCTCGGTCCCTACTGAACCAGTTGAATTTCGATCAGTCTATGGCCAGTATCCGTGTGCCCCCGTTTCCGTTCTGTTGAAAGGACTTGCTGGAAAACTTGTCAATCTGCGGCTGAAGCCGCCGATCAATGTATTCTGATAGGAGAGTCCCACTGTAAGAATACAATGTCCCAGAGGAGGGGGGTGTGGTGGATTCCTCCATCCACCTCGCCACGTCCTCTCATGTAGATATTAAAGGAGAAGTACAGCCAAAGCTCGTTTTGGCTGTACTTCTATGGATCCCAACAGTGTAGTTCGTTCTGCACTCCTGTGACCCGGTTTCAGCAGACAGCGGGCTGAAGCCTGCTGTCAGCAGACGTCACACAGCCAGTCCAAGCACAGGAAGGATCACGACAATATGCAGCTCCTCTCAGATTAGGTCTTGAGAATCAAGCTATGGTTTGATAAAGGGGTGGTTTGGTTGTGCTAAAACATGTAACCACACCCCCACTTGTCACCATCACCCAGCTGAGAGAAGTGCTGATTGCAGCCACAGTCATCTTGCTCACACCCAGAAGCCGCTGATGCCTATGTTCCAACCTGACAGCTGTACTTCCACCAAGAACTCTGCTTCAGCAAGCCGCTTGCCTGCCGAACTCTGCAGCCTCATGGTGATCCTATGGAGGTCTATATGGGTTTATGACACACCTTGACCCACTTTTAACTAGCACTTTTATGGTTTATTATTTTTAATAAATGGCTACACCTAGATGGAGGCGTCCTCGTTTTTGTTTTAGACTCGTTTTTTCTGGTCCATCGTGGCACTCTGAAGCCGACGTTGAAATGCAGTGAAACCTGGAAACAATTTAAGTCACCCAAAGAAACTAAACAGATTACTTACAGCCTTTAAATATTCAAACAGAGGAAGAGACAGCCCGCTCCGCATAAAAGCCAACTTCTGGTTTATTAAAAATAATGCACAAGCAGTTCACCTGGTGCCATAGACATACCAATGCGTTTCACTTCTCGCAAGAGCTTAGTCATAGCTCCTGTGAGGAGTGAAACACAGTGGGGGTTCTATGGCACCAGATGAACTGTTTGTGCATTAGGGCGGGTTCACACTGCTGTGCTGTCTGGACATCTGATGTGATAAGCACCGCACTGCAGTGCAAATCCCATGGATGTCTGTGCAATGTGAACTCAGCCATACAGATTGCATGGCTGAATTTGCATCACATTCGGACCCAACTCGCCCAGGACCCTTTTTTTGGTCCACACCAGAATCGGATCGCATGGGTGTTCACAACCAAGAATTGACAGTCCGCACTGCGATATCCAAACTGATTTGGGGCTGTCATTAGCTTTCTATTGACACTCCCAGCAGTTTGCATAGGGCAGTGTGAACTTCCTGCAAGTTCTATGCGATGCGGGAACCCGCACTGGATTCACAGGGTTCCCGCATCGCTGCAGTGTGATCCGGCCCTTACTATCAATGATCCAGAGGTTTGCTTTTTATGGGGAGCGGGCTGTCCCATCTGCGCTTTGGAATATTCAAAGGCTGTATGTGTTGGGGCTCACAACTGCAGAGAACTGGGAGATAATGAGCGATAAGTATAGCCTGCAGCAGAGCAATGTTCATTTGTAGTACAATCAGATTACTTGTTTCATGTGAACGAAGATGGCGCAAGATTTGTAGCCTTGTGCAGCAGCTCCAACTTCTTACTTCATTCTCTGTACATTTGCCCCTGCTTGGGAAAAGTCTTAGGCTGCCCATGATTCGCTCGCCAAAAGCAAGAAATGCTCTTTTTGCCCTAGTTTGTCCCAGCTCCTGTCACTGCCACTTTGGCTGGGTGGCATGTAAATGAAAGAAAAATATGAAAGCATATTTAATTAGAAGATTATCATTATTCAAATTGATCACATGCAGCTCAGGATACTTTTTTTTTTTTTACGATAGCGATCATTTAGGGAGGAAAAGAAAAGCCAAATAATTGCAAGGGACAGTCAAATCTGAAAAATCCAGAGCTTTCACCAAGCTGCAGATGGCTTGTCACAGGCAGTGGCTGATGAACCAAACATCAGAATAGAAGTTGAACATAAAACCCCTTCACGTAAACACAACCATCAAAAATGGATGTTTTAAAGCAGTAGATGGTCCTTACCTTCCAGCCGCTGCCTGCTTCCTTGTAATAAGGAAAATTGTCACATATCCATTGGTAAATCTCACTAAGAGTCATTTTCTTTTTTGGCGAGCTGTTGATTGCAAACGTGATAAGGCTGGCGTAGCTGTAGGGCGGCTTCCCGTCTTTGTGCTGCTGTACTTCCTCCTGGTCCAGTGTGGTGTTGGGGTCGATGAGCGCACTCTTCTTGGTGATGCCGGATCCATGGGTGCCCTGGGCGGAGTCAGAATTCTGAATGGCAGCCCTCACGGTCAGCTGGGGAAGCCAGTCCATAGAGGTGAGGCTGCTCTCAAGCTCTGAAGTCATTTTTTGCTCTTGGCTTTTTGATGGAGAGTAGACACTGTGCTTCGGGGGTAGGGGAGGGGGAAGAGGGAAAAAGCCAAAACAAAAAGGTGTCCAAGTACTGTAACTTTAAGATTTCCAAATGAAGGGATGACCAAGATTTAATCTGAAACAGAAGACAGTAGCATGTGAGGGTTCAAAGCTGGAGAAAAAAAAAAAATGTATTCATTACAGTGATTGTATAGGCAGAAGGGAGAGAGGGAGAGAGATCAATCCAGCCAAGGAAGACCCGTGACACCGACTGGAGCGGATTGGTCATAGCAGCCACTGGAACGAACGGACTCAGGTAAGTAAAAGGGGGGCTTGGGGGGTCACTATTGAGAAAAGGTTTTTCACCTTAATGCATAGAACTGCATGCGAAAAACCATGAGATTTTACAACTCTTTTAAAGCGTTTTTTTTTTAACCTAAAAATATTGACCCTGTTCTCTTAAAGCATGTTATACAGCACAGTGCCTGTGCTGTGTAATTTGGCCCCCTGTAACACCTAAAAAACCTGGCTGATCCTGCCTGGTTATACCCTCCCCTCTGTAAAGGTGACCGCGATGTATCATGGCTGCTCAGCCCTGACACCGTGATCAGCTTACGTGCCTCCGTCAACCACAGCTCTCCTGTGCTCTCCTCCGTCCTCTTCTGCCTCCCTCCCTACCTGTCTGCCCCTATGTCAGCGGTCGCCCCCCTCCTGTCTTTTTGCTGACATTTCAGTTAATGTTTTATACCATCCTGCCTGTTTAATTTTCCTATGTGCCCCTGTGTCTGAGTTTGAAAAGAATAAAGCGATTGTAAAAGCTTTTTTTTTTTTTAAAATAACATACATGTTATACTTACCTCCTCTGTGCAGTTGGATTTGCACAGAGCAGCCCACATCCTCCTCTTCTGCTCTCCTGGCCTCTTTCTCTGGTGAGAGCCCCTCAGCCAGAAGCTTGCCATGGAGGCACCCGAGCCGAGTCAGAGCTCCGTGTATCCATTCAAACATGGAGCCCTGGCTCGGCCCTGCCCACTCTCTGCCCTGATTGGCTTACTGATTTTGATTGACAGCCACGGGAGCCAATGGCACCACTGCTGTGTGTCTCAGTCAATCAGGAGGAGTGTCTGGGACAGCTAAGACACTCGTTAGACATTGCTGCAGAGAGAAGGGGCTCAGGTAAGTAATTAGGGGGTGCTCGGGAGGCTGCTACATAGAATGCATTAAGATAGAAAAAACCTTCTGCCTTTACAACTCCTTAAGCTGTTCTTTACTAGTTCTCAGAGCAGCAGTTGCCGCTCACATGACCCGCCAGGTCTCTCCTCCCGAATGACGTCAGCTGGGAATCATCGCCCCCCCACTTCAGCTGTCAGATGGGGAGAGGAGAGAGCCGGCAGTAAAGTACAGCTTATTTTTACAAAACACAGGCACAGGGGCACATAGAAGTATTAAACAGTCAGGATGGTATTAACAGCATAAAGTGGCTTAACAACCACTTTAACTCTAAGGCTTCGTGCACACTGGACATTTTTACAGCTGCTGTTTTTGGCTTCAGGCATTTTTTTTTTTTTACAGCCAGTAAACTCTCCAGCATGTTATCCTATGTTCCCATGCACACATAGGCTGTTATCAGTGGCTTTTGGCAGGGGCGTTTTCTGGTTGGAAAAAACCCAGAACTAGTGGGATTTAAGCTCCAACTCCGATAAAAGCTTAACAATGCTAAAACCCGCTGAAAAGCACAGCTATTCAGCTTTTACCAGCGTTTTTGAGCCATAAGCTTTTGTGGGAGTATAGTTTTGCTAAAAACGCTACTGCAAAACTCATTCCACAGCTACAGCTTTCTACAGTTAATGCTACTGGCATTTTTATAACGTCCAGTGTGCATGAAGCCTAAGTGGTGCCAACCACCAGGCTGTGATGTCAGAAGGCTGGGCTAAATACACTAGAATGTCAAAAGTATTGGGATGCCTGCCTTTACATGCATATGAACTTTAATGGCATCCCAGTCTTAGTCTGTAGGGTTCCATATTGAGTTGGCCCACCCTTTGCAAAGCTGGACCTGCGCAGTCATGTTGGAACAGGAAGGGGACATCCCCAAACAGTTCCCACAAATTTGGGAGCATGAAATTTTCCAAAATGTCTTGGTATGCTGCAGGGTGAATTTGCTTTAAAAAGATGAAAAGCCTTGATTTAAATCAACTTCATATAAAATATAATTTTTAACCAGTTGCCGACCGCTCGCCGTGGTTTGACGGCGGCAAATTGGCTCGATATCGCAAACCGCCGTCACCTGACAGTGGCTGTGAGATTGTGGAACCTGCTCACTGTGTATCGGGGGAGTCAGGGAGTGGGTAGGGCGGACTCGTTGAATGTCGGCTACCCGCAATCGCTCCCCCGCAGTGAAAGAACGGGATCCGCATGTGTAAACACACGGATCTCCGCACTGACAGGGGAGGAGAGTGATCGCAATTGTTTATGGGGTCAGCGATCACTCTCCTCCCCCAGTCAGCCCAGCCCCCATACAGTTAGTAACACATCCTAGGGAACACAGATAACCCTTTGATTGCCCCCTAGTGTTAACCCCTTCCCTGCCAATGAAATTTATACAGTAATCAGTGCATTTTCAAAATTGTCGCTCTTTGTGTGTTTATAGCGGTGATCATAAATGATGCAGAGGTGATCAAATACCACCAAAAGAAAGCTCTATTTGTGGGAAAAAAAAGGGACACCAATTTCATTTGGGTACAGCGTCGCACGACCGCACAATTGTCAGTTAAAGCGACGCAGTGCTGAATCGCAAAAGTGCTCTGGTCCTAAAGGGGGAAATCTTTCTGGGGCTTAAGTGGTTAAAGAGTAACTGTCATCTCTGACCTGCTGTTGACTCACCGACAGTCCCATTTGCTATAATGGGACGGCTGGTGATACGGCAGTAACACAAAAAGGTGAGGGGTGGCGGCATCAGCTGAGTGGATGCCCGCTACCAGGCGCTGCCATTATGGATCTGAAATGACAGGTGCTCTTTAAATGTAAGGACTTATTCTTGCTGGTAGTTAGAATCTTTAATATTTGCAAGCAAAATTAAGGTTTCCTATGTAGAGTAATAAGCTGTCAGGTTAGTAAAACAGCGATATCAGAACCGATTCAAATCATACAGTTTGTAATGTTCATAGATTTGCAAAACAATGGGATAAAGAAATATTCCTGAACTTTCTTTTATCTCATGGTTACTGTGACATTGTGTGAATGCATCAATGCAGTGTATGTTATCTCAGCTTGCAGAGCTTGGATTCATTGAATGAGTTTACCTAAAATGTAAATAATGCAGCAGAATATACAGCCTCATGCTACAATAACCAAGCTCCATTTCATGCGAAATAAACTATATTATTAATGTATCTTGAATTTAGATAGATTTTCACTCCAAAAGCATTTAAGCATTTTATTAAAATAAATTTGATAAACAAAAAAAATTAAAAAAATAAAAATTGATTTAAATTAAAAAAAATAAAATAAATAAATCAGATTTTTTTTTAAATCATTGATTTTTATCCACCCTGGTATGCTGACGCCTTAAGAGTTCCCTTCACTGCAACTAAGGGGCCAAGTCCAACCCCTGAAAAACAACCCCACACCATAATCCCCCCTCCACCAAATGATTTGGACCAATGCACAAAGCAAGGTCCACAAAGACATGGATGAGGGAGTTTGGGGTGGAGGAACTTGACTGGCCTGCACAGAGTTCTGACCTCAACCCGATAGAACACCTTTGGGATGAATTAGAGTGGAGACTGTGAGCCAGGCCTTCTCATCCAACATCAGTGCCTGACCTCACAAATGCGCTTCTGGAAGAATGGTCAAACATTCCCATAGACACTCCTAAACCTTGTGGACAGTCTTCCCAGAAGAGTTGAAGCTGTTATAGCTGTAAAGGATGGGCCAACTCAATATTGAACCCTACGGACTAAGACTGGGATGCCATTAAAGTTCATGTGCGTGTAAAGGCAGGTGTCCCAATACTTTTGACAATATAGTGTATGCATGTCATCTGTGTCTCACATTTGTGATCAGGTGCATTAACCCAAAGCATATTAATGAACCGCCATCCTCTAAAGCCGCCTTGTTCCTAGAAGCAGAATTTTATAAAAATTATTACACCGCGTTTACCTGGTGTGCGATGTTACCGATGTGTTGCGCCTTTCATGTAAACCCATCTGGACAGAAATAAGTCAGCTGAAATAAAATAAAAACAAAAATCACTTTGGCTGTAGCCACACATAGGAACACACAATTCAAACTCACCATTTATAAAATGGTTGCTGGTATCTCACAGTACCATTCTGATGATGCCCATACATCTACCCTTGTAGATGATCTTTTTTTTTTTTTTTTTTGCCCATTTGACCAAAAAGTTTGTCTGTTCAGAGTAGACCGCACCGAAACAGCTCCCCTCTTCTTAGTTCCATAACAGAGGAGAGGTGTTCTGTAGTCTACAGAGAACTGCACAGAGCTTATAACACTGCTTGGGATAACACTACAGACTACACAGGAATTTACAAGCTCATTGGATTATGGTCAGAATTAACAGGTATTGTTACTGCACAAACTGAACAGGTAAAACAAAATGCTTCCAATGGCATTATTAATGGGATTAAATAAGGGTGCCCTCACATATACAGATTTAACCAAGCCCCTGGCACCGTTCACCCCCTTGGTCCGGTTTGCTTGTGTAGTGCTGTGTTGTGTCACTATGAACGGTGCCTATGTTATGTTTAAAGGATAACCCTGGCTCACGCCTATGTGTTTTACTACGTTTTGTGTTTTGCAGAAGCGCACTACAGTCCATTTAACATGGTTTCCTATGGTACACGTTCTCATCGGTGCGTTTTGCAGCCGGTGCGTTTTTGAAAAGGGTCGGGAAATTTTTTTCAGCGTTTGCGTGTAATATACTTTAATGGCATCGCACCAGAAGTACAAGTGTTGTGTTTGTTTGCGGTTTTTATTTTTCTGTTTACAACACTGTATATAGCTGGTTGCTCAGGTGGGGGCCGCCGCGTCCTTGACAACCGATGAATAAAATAATCAGCTGTTAGCGGGCTTCCCCGCTGACAGCTGAACGTAAAAAAAAAAAAAAAAAAAAAAGAAAAGAAAAAGGTCCCCCCCACCAAAGATCCATAGCAGACCCTTATCCAAGCATGCAGCCCGGCAGATCAGGAAGGGGGGGGGGGGGGCGAGCGCCCTTCCCCTTCTGAACCACACCAGGCCGCATGCCCTCAACATGGCCTAGATTATGGCAACGTCTCTTAGATGCCAGACAGCGGGCGACAACACAACAGAGGAAAAACAGCCTTAGAAGAAGAGTGACTTTTTTTGTTTTTAGCAGGTAACCGGCGGCGAGGAGGAAGACAGCTCGGGGCTTCTTTTTCAATAAAGGATTTGTCAACAACTGCCTCCTGTTTTTTTAACATTCCACTGCTATTTGGGCTGAATGGAGGGACGGGCGGGATCTGGGGGCTTCCAGATTCCAATAAGGCTCTGGTTCACACCTAGGCGATCCGACTTTGCTAGGCGATTTGAAAGAGACTTCAAAGCTACTTTGGGCATTACAACGCGACCTGAAGCAACCTCCATGCCAGGAGACTTTGCCTGTGGCCAATCAGAGAAGAGAGGGAGGGGGGTTGCCTTAAAAAATGTTTTTCTTTTTCCTGTAAGGTCGCTTCTTCATAGACGGTGATCTGACTTGGAAGCGACTTCCATTGACTTCTATGGGCTCAAATTGCCTAGAAGTCGCTTTGAAATAGTACAGGAACCTTTTTTTAAATCGCCCTGGAGTCGGAGCGACTTGAGTAGCGCATATTAAGACGGCTCTGTTCATTTCAATGGTATTTCTGATGTCAGGCGATTTGAGGCGACACAAGTCGGATCGCAGATCGCCTAGGTGTGAACCGGCCCCAAGACTCCCACCTGCAGACCCCTGACAACCACAGCCCAGGGTTGTTGGAGCCTGGTATGGTTTAGTTGGGAGGGGGGGGGGGGGCAGTCAGAGCGGATGACTCATCATTTTGTTAAGGACGCGGCGGTCAGCTTCCCGGCCCCCCCCTTAGCAACCAGCTATATACAGTGTGTTTAGCCACTTTAGGCCCAGCCGCCGTCATTCTACTGCGGCAATGTGGCTCAATCCCGTGATTCGCTGTGATGGTACGTTGGCGTGGGAACGAGCCGTTGTGGGAGTGCCCACTGGCCAGCCAATTAGCAGGTGGGGCAAACTCGATGTCCACCGGTCACCCGCGATCGTTCCCCGAACTGACAGAATGGAGATTTGCCTGTGTAAATCAGGCAGATCCCCGTTCTGACAGGGGAGGTCATACAGAGCCTGTCTTCCTGCTATGCAAGACGAAGGATCTGTGTGTTTCCCCAGTGCCACATTCCCCCATACAATTAGACCCCATACACACTATCCAACTTTTGTTGCCAGATTTCCTTCGGATTTACCAAAACCATGTAGTGCAAGGGCCTGCCTGATTGCATACAAATTGAAACACCCAAGGTTTGACCTCATATTATATGGTTTTGGTAAATCTGAAGGAAAAAAAAAATCTACAGAAAATTGTATAGTGTGTATCCAAGCTAAGAAACACATCCCAGGGAACACATTTAACAACTTGGTTGCTCCGATGTTAACCCCTTCCCTGCCAGTGTCCTTAGTACAATGTCCGCGCATATTTTAAGCACAGATTACTGTAATAATGCCACTGGTTCCCCAAAAAAAGTGTCAAAAACATCAGTTAGGTGTCTGATCTGTCTGCCGCAATGCCGCTCTAAATCACTGATTGCCGCCATTACTAGTAAAAAATAAATAAAATGCCATAAATCTGTCCCCTATTTTGTAGACGCTATAACTTTTATTGCAAACCAATCAATATACGCTTATTGCGATTTTTTTTACCAAAAATATGTAGAAGAATACATATCGGCCTAAACTGATGAATAAATTTGTTTTTTTACATTTTTTTTGTCAGTTAAAGCCTTGCAATTGTCAGTTAAAGCAATGCAGTGCCGTATCGCAAAAAATGGCCTGGTCATTAAGGGAGAAATCTTTACGGTGGTTAAAGAGAAAAAAAGAATTGTAAAAACACAAAATGCATGAAAACTGCATGCAAAAAACGAGTTTGTGAAAGCACTCAGGGCTTTCACATTGGGGTGGATTGGGGGAGGGGGGGGGGATTTTTGAGGCGCTTTACAGATGCTTTTTTTTAGCTAAATAGTGCCTGTAAAGCGCCTCAGTGTGAAAGGAGCCTTAAAGCGTTTGTTAACCCAATAAAATATAAAGATCCTGTTCCCTTAAAAGCATGTTATGCAGCACAGTGCCTGTGCTGTGTCATTTGGCCCCCTGTATCACCTGTAATACCTGGCTGATCCTACAAGTTTCTGCCCTCCTCACTTTGCACTGACTGCGAAATATCATGACTGCCAAGCTGTGACATCGGAGTCAGTGCGTGTCTCCATCATCCGCAGCCTGCGCTGTGTGTCCTGTCTGGTCTCTCCCCCCTCCCCTCTCTGCCTCACAGCTCCGTGTCTGCGCCGTCCCCTCATGTCCCGCTGTTCACATCAATGTTTCTTTACTACAATCCGCTCTGCTTATTGATGTAGTGTCCCCCTGTGACTGTCCTTTATGGAAAGAACGCTGTATATACCTTGTATACTGAGCGCTCATCTGCATTGATTGACACGCCGCTTGTCTCCTCTCTCCTCCGGACAGATGCAGCGGGCGGGGCCGCCTCTCTCCTCCCCTCCTGACTGACCTCAGTGGGGATCCTCGGCCCCGCCCACTGGATCTGTCGGGCAGAGAGAAGCAGTGGCTTAATCAGTGCAGATGAGCGCTCAGTATACAAGGTATATACAGCATTATTTCCATAAAGGACAGTCACAGAGGGACACTACATTAATAAACAGAGCGGATAATGTAAAGATGGAGTGGTGGCTTAACAACCACTTTAAGACGGTTCTTATAGGTAACCATTGATTTGTACACATCATGTGACATGTGCTCCCAAACTCGGAGCGTATGTCGTACCAGCGCGATCCCGGCCTTAAATGTGATTTTCTATTGGGAGTAGCTCATCAAAAATGATATTTTTGTTGCAGGGGATGGCAGGAATCTGACTTGTATCTTATTGCAGACTTCTGGGAAAATCAGTGAGCCAATCACACAAGCAGGAAATTATGTTTCTGGGGGGGGGAGCGCTCTGTACATACTCTGTGCACTCAACACCTCCAGGTAGGCATATTGCATTTTCAATAAATTACAGAGCTGCAGACTGAAAAGGAAAGGTCATTTTTAACAACATTCAATTACAATATGACCTGTGTCGCAACTGTATAAACGATATTTTTTCTTTGCCATTTTTTGCCCATGAAAGTGGAATTACCCTTTAAAGCGGAACTACACTGCGTCTGAGCACCACAAATGGAAAACACAATTTAATTAATTCTTCATATTCAAAGCAAACTCCCCCCATCGATCCCCCACGTCTCCATGATTTATTTTGTTGAGAAGTCACTTTGATAAACACCCCCCCCTAGCATTTCTGACCATGGCCATCTTGAGCAAGGTAGAGGATTTATGTAGCATTTGCTTTCCCAAATCCATCTGCCCTTAGCTCAGGCATGCAGGCAAGAAGGTGAGTTTAGCTGAGAAAACCCCTTCTCCCCTCGTCAAGATTGCTGGGATGTATGACATTTGCATAGGCCAGAAACCAAGATGTAATTGAAAAAAAAATGTAAAAAAAAAAAAAAAAAAAAAAAAAAAGTTAACAAGTAAAATAGGATTTTATTAAGAACTTACCGTAAAATCCTTTTCTCTGAGTTCACTGACAGACGCAGCCCTTCATTGACAAGTGGGGTTTATGCACATCATACTAGGAGTAGACTATGCAAATAGAAAAAAAGCAAGCTGACCCCTCCCAGGGGGCCGTACTCACTCCAGCATACAACCCCCCCACTCTGCATAGCATATCAGTTCGTAACAAGCGGTACAAATGCAACACAGAGGGGTGGGTGCTGCGTCTGTCAGTGAACTCAGAGAAAAGGATTTTACGGTAAGTTCATAATAAAATCCCTTTTTCTCTTACGTTCACTGACAGACGCAGCCCTTCAATGACAAGTGGGGATGTCCCAAAGCAGTGTCATTCAAGAGGGGTGGGTAAACAACAATAACAACTGTACCCAACAGAATCTTCTCAGGAGGCGCCAGCTGCGCCTACACTGCCGCCTGTAAAACTTTACGGCCAAAAGCAGCGTCCGCGGATGCTGACACATCAACTTTATAAAACATAACAAAAGTGCGCACCGAGGCCCAAGTAGCCACCTTGCACACCGAAGCCTGGTGTCTGAAAGCCCAGGAAGTGCCAACTGCCCTGGTGGAATGAGCCGTGACTGGAAAAGGGGGGTCTTTGCACTGAACAGTATACGCATGAGTCACGGTCTGTCTGATCCAACGGGAGACAGTAGCCGACGAGGCCGCTAACCCTTTGCACGGGCCTTCTGTCAGTACAAACACCACATCAGACTTCTGAAAAGCAGCTGTAGCCACCAAATACACCAGCAAAGCCCTCACGACATCCAGAGAATGCAACTCAATCTCCTTGGGATGCGACGGGTGCGGACATAATGAAGGGAGAACAATATCCTCATTAATGTGAAAAGAGGAAACCACCTTCGGTAGGAACGAAGGTGAAGGTCGCAGGACCGCCTTATCCTTATGAAGGACCAAGTAGGGAGACCTACATGACAACGCCGCCAACTCGGACACCCGCCTAGCGGATGTAATGGCCACCAAGAAAGCCACCTGTTGTGACAGCAATTGTAAGGGAATATCCCTGATTTTCTCATATGGCGGTCTCTGCAGTACAGAAAGTACCAAATTCAAATTCCACGGCGCCAAAGGCGACCACACCTGAGGAGCCACATGGCGTACACCCTGTACAAATGTACGTATCAACGAATGTGACGCTAAAGGGCGTTGAAAAAGAAACGCCAGAGCTGAGATCTGACCCTTGAGTGTACTCAATGCCAATTTTTTATCAAGGCCTTGCTGCAAGAATGCCAGCACCCGGGACACAGCGTAAGAGCGGGGGTTCCAGGGGGATCCACCCCCCCCCCCCCCGCCTCACACCAGGCAATATAAGCCTTCCAGGTGCGATGATATATCTTGCGCGAAGTACCGTGCGCGCCTTAAGCATGGTAGGGATCACAGAGTCAGAAACTCCCCTATCCCTCAACACCTGGGACTCAATAGCCACACCGTCAAAGCCAGCGAGGGTAAAGCAGGGTGCAGGATGGGTCCCTGTGACAGAAAATCTTCACGTAGCGGAAGACGCCAGGGGACATCCGTCACCATGTCGACGTACCTAGGGCGCCGAGGCCAATCCGGAGCTACCAGGATTGTCGGGATCTCCTCCGCTTCTACCATGCGCAGTAGCCGCGGTAGGAGCTGGAGAGGAGGGAAAGCGTACAGGAGCCGGTACCGACCCCAAGGCGCTACCAACGCGTTCGTGGCGGCCAACGGATCCCTTGTTCTGCACACGAAGGTCTGCACCTTGTGATTGAACCTGGAGTTGTCTGACTGAGCCCGAACCGGGAGGCCGCGCAGCCTTACCGTCCAGTGGGAGAGGCAGAGCCTGATTGCCCTCAGCCCCAGCACATTTATCGGAAGGCGGGATTCCTGCACCGACCAACGGCCCTGAGCAGACAGCTGCCCCAGGACCCCCCCAGCCCGATAGTCACGACGGACACCAGCCTATCGACCAATTCAGGGGAAGAAACAACTTTCCCAACGTTAGAGCCGGGGCCCGAAGCCACCAGGTCAACGATCCTCTGGTCTGATGATCCAATCTGATCAGCTGGTCCAGGGACAACGGAGACTTGTCCCACCGTGACAGAATCGCTTGCTGTAGGAGCCGAGTGTGACTCTGGGCGTAAGGTATCGCCTCGAAGGCCGAGACCATGAGCCCCAACACATGCATACAGAACCGTAAGGAAGACCACTGGCGTGACAGCAGGGTTCGCACCGCTGCTTGCAGTGTCAGCAACTTGGCCGGAGGTAAGAACACCTTCGCCTGCTCTGCGTCCAGAATCAGACCCAGATATTCCAGTCCACAGGACGGGGCCAATGTCGACTTCTGCAGATTGATCAGCCAGCCGAAGTCTCTCAACAAGGCCATGGTGATAGCCACATTCTCCTCCAGGGTCGAAGCCGACTCCGCTCGCAAGAGTAAGTCGTCGAGGTATGCTACCACCACAATGCCTCTCTGCCTCAGTAGGGCCAGCACCGGAGCCACCAACTTGGTGAATACCCGAGGAGCCGAGGCCAGACCGAAGGGAAGTGCCACAAATTGGTAATGCAGATCCCCCACCGCAAAGCGCAGGAAGCGCTGATGCCGGAGACAAATGGGAACATGGAGATACGCGTTCCTGACATCCAGAGACGCCATGAAGTCCCCTTGGTGCAGGGCGGCCACGACCGATCAGACAGATTCCATCTTGAATTTTCGCGCCCTCACAAAGTGGTTTAGCGCTTTTAGGTCCAGAACTGGCCTGACCCCACCCTTTTTGGGCACCACAAAGACATTTGAATAGAAGCCGTGGAACCTTTCCAGCGGAGGTAGCGGCACAATCACCCCTTGTTCGGAGAGCGTCTGAATAGCCCCTAGGAGAGCCTCTCGACACCCCTGAGGGGGTCTCAAGTTCGATGGGAAGAACCTGTCTGGGGGTAGATTGCTGAACTCTATCCTGTATCCGGAGGACACCATTTCCAGCACCCACCGGTCGGAAATGCGGGCAGTCCACCTGTCTGCGAACCCCAGAAGTCGGCCCTCCACCCGAGAGTCGGGTGGGGGCAACCCATCATGCGGAAGAGGACTTTTCCTCCGTCTTTTCGCTCTTGCGTTGCCAGGGCCGCTTACCGGATCCCGATGCAGACTTGCCGGGCCTTGAGCCCTTGCCCGCTGCACCGGGCACACGGAAAAAACGCTTCTGACCCGAAGAAGCAGGGCCTGCTTCTGGCAGAATTCCCGCCGCCTGGGCTCCGGGAGAAAGGTACTCTTCCCCCGGTGAAATCCTTAATGATTTCATCCAATTGTGCCTCAAAGAGCCGACCACCCTGAAAGGGAAGATCCGTGAGGCCCTTTTTAGATGCGTGGTCACCCAACAGCGTAACCACAGCACCCGTCTGATAATGACTGCAAAAACAGACATCTTAGACAGCATGGGAAGCAGGTACAAAGCTGCATCACACAGGTACCGGAGGCCCTGTATCAGATGGTCCGTCCGCTGTGAAGCCTCAGGCGAACACCGGCAGCTCAAGTCCTTGTGCAACTCCGTAAGAGATTGCGCCACCATGGCCGACGCCAGAGCTGGTCTCATGGCTGATCCCGCCACCAAGAACAGTGCCTTGGATACCGCCTCCGTCCGCCTATCGGCCGGATCCTTAAAAGAGGGAGACCCCTCCAAGGGGATGGTCGTTGCCTTATTCAGGCGAGCCACCGGAGGGTCCACTGCAGGGGATGCCCACTTCTGCACAAAACTGTCCTCAAAAGGATAGCGCACAGCGAAACGTTTGGGCAATGAAAAGGAATTCTGCGGACGCTGCCATTCCTTATAGACCAGCTGGTCAAAAAATTGATCATAAGGATATGCCCTAGGGGACCGAGATGGCTTAAAGAACCCACAGACGTAGGCAGTCTCCTGCGACTCCTCGGCCTGGTCCAGCCACAAAGACGCACAGATATCGGTGATCAGGGAGGCCACCAGCGCCCTCTCACGCGCTACCGAGGCCCCCTGGTTTTCCTCACCATCCGAGGGCTCCAGTTCACCATCTGAGAGCTCCACGGGGGTCCCTGTGACCACTGAGACCCCTTCCGGTTCTGAATCCTCCCCTGAAGGAGGGGGGGGGGGTGGGCGCTTTTTAGCCACCCCCTTGGCACTGCTCGGCACCTCCCGGGGGAAAAATTCCCCCAATATGGACTTTACTGATCCAAGGGAAGCAGGTTGCACTTCCACAGGAGAACCCGCAGGTTCAGCCGCCAATAGGCCCTGACACCCCCACAATGCAGCCCCACCACTGCCCCACAGAGCAAACGGGAGAATACCCAGGAGGACTGCACCCACCGCTACCAACACCCCAGGGAGAGCCAGCTATACTTGCTGTGTAAATATTGCCCTTCAAGCGCTGCGTCCCAGTAGGAGTGCTTGACCGCCTGTCAGGAGCCTTCACCGCCACTGTGCCTTCCACGCTGTCCCTAAGGAAAAGAGGAGGAAACGGCGCCAGCCGCACGCTTTCTTTAGCAGGCACATCAAACGTGGCCGCCGAACGATCACAAGAGGCCAAAACCTGCCCACACAGGCCGCGACTACGGCAAAATGGCCACCGATCCACCACTAGAGGCCAAAATAGCCTTCAAAATGGCCACTGCTACGGCAAAATGGCGGCGGATCGCCGCATGTCGGTTTTAGCACCGGGGGGGGTGGGGGGTGGTGGTGTACCTGTATCCCTGAGCCCTCCACCGGCCGGAACAGTCCCCAAATCGCCCAGCCCCTCCGCGAGAGAGGGGAGTCACTCACCAATCCGCTGGGCGTAGCGGGTAGCCACCCGGTAGCAGACCTTCCTCCCATCAGGCGGGGAGGGATGCTGCAGGCCAAGCGCCCCTGGACGCGAGCACAGCCCGGTCATTGGACGCAAGTGGGGGTCACCCACTAGCCTCTCGCACGGAACGGATACGATGCAGCGGACCCCGCCAAGGCTAAGGGTAGCTCGCATCGGTCGGCCGTGCTGGGGAAATTCCAGGATTCGAGATATCCTCTATGCTCCAGCCGGCTACTTGATAGCATTCTTTATCAGATAGCTTGAGAAGCAAAAAGAAGAAAAAAATTGGGGAACCGCAGGTCCCAGCAGGGAACCAGGTCTAACTCCTTGCACTAGGCATAAAAAAACTGATGTGCTATGCAGAGCTGGGGGGGGGGGGGTTATATACTGGAGTGAGGACGGCCCCCTGGGAGGGGTCAGCTTGCTTTTTTTCTATTTGCCAAGTCTACTCCTAGTAGGATGTGCATAAACCCCACGTGTCAATGAAGGGCTGCGTCTGTCAGTGAACGTAGGAGAAATATACATTCCTAACTATTAACTAATGCTAGCAGCATAAGGGTTAAAAAAAGCCAATGTCGATTGAAAGAAATTCCGCTCATCACAGAGGAGATCAGGGAACAGATGTTCTGCCATCTTCTCTGTGGGCAGCAGACTTGAGCCCTCTGCAGTGGTCCCAGGCTCTCCAGTGGAATGGGAGAGCCAAGGAAAAGAGGCAAGGGGCCCCTCCGAACCCCGTAAAAGTGATCATGTGGCTGTAGAGCCGTACTGATTACTTTTATATGAAATCCATCACCAGCTGAAAAAAAATACATGACGGCAGGATGATGGCTGCAGCTGGGTACTACCTTTTCCCATCCAGGACTTTTATATACATACGCTGGACAGGAAGCAATTAAAGCATTTGTTACCCCAACATTTCATATTCCTGATTATGTGCCAGCTGCACCATGTACTTGTATGAGTAAGTCTTCTGTTCTCTTTGTATTGCTTCCTTTGTGTGAAATCCTTGGAGTTGCTGCCAGTCCCTCTGCTTTCCTATTAAAAACTGACCACACTAAGGAGGAGAGCACACTGTGGTCAGTTCTCTAGCTATGCTGGGAACTTTGTGTGCTCTCCTCCAATGATCAGATGTGTCCTGACATGCCCTCCTGCACAGCCATTCACTGGGAAGCTCAGTGTGCTGCAGCTTCTCCTCCCCCCCCCCCCCCAGCTCTTTTGCAGCTGAGAACAGAGGGAATGTGATCACTTATAAAAAAAGGGGAAAAAAAGGTATTTATTATGATTTTTTTTACATCTATCTATACAAAAAGGTTTTGCCTTTCATTTCTATTTTAAACTAAATGGGTTGTTTTACAAGGTGACAGTTTACAATCACGTTAATGTAGAATTCAAGGATAACACTAACTCACCTTAAAAATACTCCTTCCCTTTCCCAACACCTATTCTTGCAAACTTGTGTAAGAAAAAAAGTGTGTACTTACCCATCTTCATGTTACTCTGGTCTAGTCATGTGATCCCCTGTATGAACCAGCGGCCGGCTGCAGAGGAGAGAGCGCTAGGGCTGGTAAAGCCATAGTGGTGACATCATTCATAGGCTTCAATGGCCCATCAATTGTTGGCGATCCCTCTTCTCCCTCTGGAGCCACCGCTGGCTGGGAACAGGGGAGCCGGTCACACAACCGGAGCTGCATGAGAATAGGCACGTATATAAATCTTTCTTAAATGTTATTAGGAGTGGGAAGGGATTCATTGGGGGTTATCCTGGAATTATACTTTAGGTTAGTGGGTCTTCACAAGAGCTGGACAACTAGAACTTATATGAGATCTGCAACGAAACTACAAATCTTTAGGCAGGTAAAGCAGAAAACATGCATGTTAACTGCATATTTATCCATTCGCCTGGAAGGTATAAGATGACAAACCTCTAGATCGGTTAACAAAAGGTGTGAAGTAACAGCGGACAGAGATTAATGGGTCTTCGGAGTCACACCACATCCCCCACACCTTGCTAGATATGTTGGGCACTTCCTGTTTTTCTATATGAACAGATCGAAATACATCAATACTGCTTCTTATCCACTGTAATATGATGGACCTTGACAGGACAGGAATGACAGTTATGTAAAAGACATCCTAAAAGTTATGAACTTAAAAATGTTCAAGTACATTAGAGTAGCAGAAGCATGTAATCTATATGTGTGTTAGAGTCTATTCACACTTGTGCAGTTTCATGCAGCCAATGCACGCCTCTGCAACAGGTAATCTGCTGCACGATGCTAAAATCCCACTAACAGCACAGTTCCCGGTTTTAAAATACTGTACATAGCATAGCATGCCCCCATTAGACACGCTTGGAGGTCCACAGGAACAAATAAGAACACACAAAATGTATGATAATGCATTTTTGCTGGCTTTAACTGCATTCCAAAGCCTTGAGGCCGTCACGTTTTCAGTAGACCAAATGCAATGCCAGTCATTGTTTTGAAAAGCATCGTGACCAAGCTAAATGCCACTAAACAGGCGTTGACTTGCAAATATTTGTAATTTCTTGCAGATGTGTGAAGAGAGAGACAGCTGTTGGGTTGGCAAAAAAACAGCCTGTGGTTTAAAAGCGATACCTGCAATTCAAGCACCGCTTTCAGTAATGCGGTCGCTTGTGACAAACCTCCCCTAAGAGGGTGATCAGACACCTGGGATCATCAGAGGTGCTGTAAGAGAGGCCAGCCCTTCAAGCGGTATTAAACCCAAAACCATAAAAAAATATATATATAGTATATGTACACTTACCTGTCAAGGGAGCCTGCATTGTCAGCACCTCAGCCGATCTTCGGAACGGTTGTCGGGTGCTGCCGCCACCATCTTTACTAAGGGAGACCGGCAGTGAAGCTTTTGGGCTTCACAGAAGGTCCCCTACTGCGCAAAGTGCGCCGCGGTTCCTAATTGGCCCAGTGGCGGAGAAAGGAGGAGGGGGCCGAACTTCTCCGGAAGTGGGGAAGGGGGACTTATCAAAAACAGGTCGCGCCCCCCCCCCCCCCCAAAAGATGCCAAATGTGGTACTGGGAGGGAGGGAGGAAATGATTAAACGGAATTTCCATTTTTGGCTGGAACTCCGCTTTAATATACTGCAGCTTACCAATCCTTCAAAGTGATGGCTGCATTCATTTTTTTTTTTTTTTTTTTTAGAGTTTTCCTGTCTGTTTTTACCTGGTGATCAGACCAGTAACACACCTCCTATATTCCCAGCGCACCTTTGGACAGTAGCATAGTCAGTTTGGCTCTGTAATCTATTTTTGAAATGGTTTATTTCTCCCCTCACTTCCTTGGTTTGGTACAAGTGGTGCACATTAGTTGAGGACATGCGCACTGCTGCATGCACACTACAAACCCCATAGTCCATCTAAGGAGCAAGCATGAGAGGGTGGCTATGTTTCTAACTACAGTGGGACCTTGGAGAATGAACATAGCAATCCTTTAGCCTAGGCTCAGCTGAACGCACATGATTTCAAACCAGCAATGCAGTCCGACTTCGGGGGCGATTTGACAGACATCGGTGTGGGTTCATGCACAGATGTCTATTGAAATTGCCTCCAAAGTCGCCAAAAGTAGTACAGAAACTACTTTTGGGAGTCGGTGCGGCGCCACAAAGTTGGCATCGCACCGATTCGGATCGTGCCATTGCGGGCAATAGCTGCCGATTTGGCATGAGATTTGACATTTCAAAATCAGCCCAATGTGAACATGAGCTTAATCCAAGTCAGACTACGCTAGCAAAAAATAAATAAATTGAGGTTTGGAGGCTAAGGCAATAAAAAGGTACTATTGTGAGTTGTTGTTTTTTCTTTGGGGGGGGGGGGGGGGGGTGTTCCATACATCCCTAGGATGCTGCATCTGTCCCCCAGAGACCCCACTGGAGAAGTTTGGGTTTTTTTTTTTTTTGGGGGGGGCAATCATACCTACCTAGGATGCAGCATCTTAAACCCCATCCTTTTCAGCCAGTGACCGCAGGATGCTCCTATACCATACTTTGGCATGGACAAACACCCTCAGGAAAGGAATCCACACCCCTCTCACCATCCACTTATCGGCGGCCATTGAAGTTTGATAAGTATATACTTCATTCATAGAACTATTACATGCACCATGGTTCGTGGATTACAAATGGTCCTGATAGGACGGGACATTGACCCTTTGGGAAACTGGACAGTAGTGCGAGGGAGATACTACAGGACTGCACTTTCTTTTAAGATACCATTACAATCTGAGGTATCCTGAGTATATGCCACAATACCCTCTCTGCACCACTAGCTTAGCCTGAATCTGAAGGGTCAAGTGCATGTACCTATTGAACATTAATTATCTTGGACATTTAACTATTACATCTTCCACCATCCATCCTTGGGTGCATTGTCTGAAACTGTGCATGCTACAGTGACCCACCCATATATTCTACCATCAATACAGTCCTCTGATTGGTGTCCCATGGCCTTAGTCAATTCCCTACACTATTGTCCCATTTAGATCTGGCTCATACAAGCAAGTTGGACTATATACAGGTGGGATAGGAGGAGGAGGAGGGGGGGGGGGGCTTTTTACCTACTGTATGTTAGGTGTTTGAGTGTTTTTTAAATTGTATTGTTTAGTCATGTGTCCTTTCACACAATATTTTTGCTAATAAACATATGTTTGTATTCTCATATGTGCGTGCAGTGAGCTGAGACATTTTATGAGAGGTGTAGGTTGAGCAGAATTCAGGTTTTTATTGACTAAGTAGCTATTGGTATCAGAAATGCCAGTGTAGACTGACTACCTAGCAGTCCTCTGTTGACCTATGGCTGGGGGTTTGTGATGTCCTGTGCATTCCTAAGAGACAAAGAGCCATAATGGTGGAAGTCCTGCTCCTGTCTGCAGGCTGTGCACTAGAGGCGGGCGAGTGACATCTTTTTTTCTGGTTTCTAGGCAACGAAGATGCATCTTCTAGTCAAAGAAAACCTACAGAAAGCCATAACTTCCCCTTACGCTGATCTCAAGTGCACTTTTCCTTGAATGGGCGATTTGTTTGCCATCTGATCCTCCAAAACTCTTCTGAACGTCTTACAAGCACACATGTAGTGTGCATACATGCAGGGAGGTCATAGGCTGCGAATCCTCCGCTGATCTCTACAGCTGTCTAGGGACTGGCACAATCTAATTCTGATATCACAAACACCTCTCTGTGCCAAGGCCCGAGCCTGCCAGCTGTAAGCGACTTCACAGCACAAAAAGAAGCAACAAGCTAGAGCTTTAAAAAGGGTAACTCCACCTTTCGTGGGGAAAAAAATAGATTAAAAAAAAATTAAATTATATTATATTATAATATATATATATATATATATATATATATATATAAAAAATTAGA
>BLSH010046864.1:91553-111009 GCA_018402905.1 Glandirana rugosa | reverse complement strand
GGGTGTTTGTCTGTAGGTACATATGCCTGTAAACTCCTGCAAAAGCCATCGTGTGCATGGACACATTGGCTAACATGGAGGGGAGTTTCCAGGCAGAAAAAATGAGAGCTGAAAAAAGCTCAAAAGCCTGTAAGGAGCCGCTTCTTTGAGATGCAGTGTGCATGAGCAGTTCTAGATTTATTTTATTGTGCTAAGCACACTTTCTAAGAAAATATGAATGAATAAAAGGAAACATACATGAATTGTGACATAATCTCTTATTTGATGTGTGAATTTCATATTTAAGTGATAGAAATGGGAGGCAGAACAGAAACAATAAATCAGATACCAAAGCACTGAGATCACCTGAACTTCCAGGTATAGGATGCCCCCCACGAATGGCTCCTTGCACTGCGTTCTCCAACACCAGAGACATGGAGTTAAACAATAAATAAGTATCCTCCCTCACCCCCGCAGACACTCCCACTACATGCCTCATTTCAGCAAAAGATAAAATAAAACATGGATTTTAAAGTAGTATTAAACCCAAAAGCAAACTTTTACAAATTCTGCAGCTTATCAATTCTTAGATGTGATGGCTGCATTAGTTTTCGCTCATTGTTTCTTCTATGGGGCACCCGAGCCAAGCCAAAACTCCATGTGTCCATTCAGACATGGAGCCCCACCTGGCCCCTCTCTCCCCTGATTGGCTAACTGACCTTGATTGACAGCCGTGGGAGCCAATGGGCCGCAGCTGTGTCTCAGCCAATCAGGAGGAGAATCCCTGACATCGCTGGAGAGAGATGGGGCTCAGGTAAGCGATTAGAGGGTGCTGCTACACACAGAAGGTTTATCTTAATGCATAGAATGCCCCTTCTGCCTTTATAACTCCCTGAGAGTGGCTGTAAACTCTTTGCAACCACTTTAACCTACAAGTAAGCCTATAATCAGGCTTACCTGTAGGCACCGAGAATATCTCCTAAACTTGCACGGTTTAGGAGATATACATTGTACTCGCATGTGCTGACGTCATCGGCACATGCGCAGTGAAGAAACGGGTCACCGTGCGATTGTGGCACGGGAGTGACGTCACGCGACTCTGACCAGTTACAGCACCGGAGTCCGCAGCCCAGGAAGGAAGAGGGGTGAAGATTGACGCTTCCTACTGCGGGGACAGCGCGGGAATCAATTGTGGGCAAGTGGCACATAATAGCCTAGTATGCAATGCATACTAGCCTATTATGCTTTTACTTTGCAGGGTAATAAAGAGGAAGTAAAACCCATCAGGGTTTACTTCCCCTTTAAGTTTGGTTTCATTCTGTTTGTGTATTTAAATCTGCTAGTAGATCTAACACTACCCTCCCCCCAGAATCACTATGACAAGCCTGGGTTCACACTGGAGCAGTGCAGGAAACTGCATGTGATTCGCACAGGAATTGCACCGCATTCTGTTCAAATCATATGCTATTCTTTGCAGTTAGATTGGAGCCCATTCATTTTGTATGCGCTCAAATCACACCGCAAAAGGTATCGTTTCGGGGATCGAAGCATTTTCACAAGTGAAAATACATGGTATCGGCGCAGGCTTTAGAACAGCTTCAACCCCTTGACGCCGAGGTAACACAAATATGCGGCTCTACTGCACTGAACTTTTTGCCATGGGACCATATATTTGCATATCTCCCTTTGTGCAGGGAGTGCGCCGCACAGTGTGCTCCCAGCACTGAGAGCCCCAGCCCCGCACGAATGATCGGGACCTGGAATTCCCGATTCTGGGTCACCTGATTGCTGCGGTAGCCTCTCATTGGTTACCACAGTGATCAACTGTCAAGCTGGCCCCTGTGATTCTCTCTCTCTGTGAATGGAAAGGAAAGATACATTGTATCTTTATCTCTCCTTGCAGAGGAAAATGTAAAAGAAAAAAAAAAAAAGTGTGCCTACATAAAAAAAAGCTTAAAAAAAAAAAAAAAAAAAATACCCAGATCAAGGATTGATCTAGGTCAGTGCCAGGGTTAGTGTTTGGGTCAAGTAAGGGTCAAAGAAAATTTGTATCAGTTAGACCCCTTTCACACTGAAGCGCTTGAAAACTGTCCACAAAACATTGGGCACCTTTCAAACGCTTTTGAGGCGTTAGCGGTGCACATTTTGAAGGTCATGTTACTCAAAAGAACCACTGTGCACACTTTTCCCACTCCTTTCAATGTAGAGGGGTGTTTTTCAGGCGCTTTAAGCGCTTCAAAGATGCTGCTTGCTGGACTTTTTTCACTGCACCGCCCCAGTGTGAAAGCATCCATTGATATTAATGGGAATCAGTTTTAATGAGCTTTTCAGGCGCTTTTTTTAGCACGAAAGCGCCTCAGTGTAAAAGGGGTTTTAGGTAGGAGGAAAAAAAAAAAATGCAAAATGTGCACCATTGTTTCTGGGCTGTACTACGGGTACAAACATCAAATAACATATGCAGTATTGCTGCGATCGTCAGGCGCAGGAGAGTTTATTTTCGGTTGTTCTTTGGTGGTAAATTATGGTAGTAACAAAAATTTTTTTTTTTTACTATTGTGGGCCAGTTCTTTAATAATTGAAAAAAAAAAAAACTGAGATATCCATAACCATTTACCATCACATAAAAGCCCAATTTGTCCTGAAAAAACAACGTATAATTCACCTAGATGTACAAAGTAGTTGTGATATCGGTTTTACGAACACATGTCAACGTTGGAAAATTGTGCTTAGGCATTAAGATTGATTTTACCCTTCAGCATGAAGGGGTTAATATCTCTTTAACAGAGGGCCTACACTTTTAAATGTTCTCAAATAAATAAACACTGCCTGGAGTCACAATAATTAAAAATGAGGACCAATTACAAATAATCTTTCCTCTTATTTTTTTTGGTTTATAAATTTAAGTTTACAGGCAGTCCCCTAGTTACAAACATCCGACTTACAAACGACTCCGACTTACAAACGGAGGGAGACAACAGAAAGTGAGAGGAAATCTCCCCCTAGGAAGGGAAATTCACTCCGGTAAGAGTTATTATGGGAAAAAGATGTCTCCACTGATGTTTTATCACCAATCCTTGTTTCCACAACAACCCAAAATTTTCAAAATCCAATTATCATTGGGACAGGAATTGAGGTGAAATCTTCTGAACAAAAACCTAGACAGCAAAACAAACATTACAGGGGTGTTACCCCTTCCCTATGCTATCCAAAATGCTTAAAAATCGTTATTTTGGCTGAAGCTACACTTAAAAAATGTATCTGTTCCGACTTACAAACAAATTCAACTTAATAACAAACCTACAGTCCCTATATTGTTGTAAC
Source organism: Glandirana rugosa (assembly GCA_018402905.1). Classification (NCBI taxonomy): domain Eukaryota; kingdom Metazoa; phylum Chordata; class Amphibia; order Anura; family Ranidae; genus Glandirana; species Glandirana rugosa. The sequence continues at coordinate 107,709 of BLSH010046864.1, read as the reverse complement.
CCAGGGACCACCTGTACTGTGCAAGATCAAAAAAAATCTATAGCAGCATTTCAGCAATTGCCCTGGATTTTAGCATCCGTGTGGTACATGGAATATCAAATACGCATTGGCTTACACATGTATGAGTAACAAACTGGTACCACTGTGTAACAGTCTTCATGGCTTAAGTCAAAATGAGCAAACATGGCCTACAAGGTCACACTACTTCACTGCGTCAACAGAACGCCACACACCACTCTGCATTGCTGAATGACGAGTCCGCAAGAAATCCAAACAAGCTCACATCTTCACATCATGTTTGGAGGAATCTCCACCAAATGTGTGACTGTCACGTACACAGACTACAAAGGAGACCTTTCACCCACAAAACACATGGGACGGTAAGTAGACAGCGCAAGTCATCTGTTGTTAAAATGTAGCAAGGCTGGCCTAACAGAACACAAGAGCAAGCCTTATCCATGAATATTGACTTTCTATAATCCTTTAGCCTAGGCATACACATACTATATTGTCAAAAGTATTGGGAACGCCTGCCTTTACACACACACACACTTTAATGGTATCCCAGTCTTAGTCCGTAGGGTTCAATATGGAGTTGGCCCACCCTTTGCAGCTATAACAGCTTCAACTCTTCTGGGAAGGCTGTCCACAAGGTTTAGGAGTGTCTATGGGAATGTTTGACCATTCTTCCAGAAGCGCATTTGTGAAGTCAGGCACTCATGTTGGACGAGAAAGCCTAGCTCACAGTCTCCGCTCTAATTCATCCCAAAGGTGTTCTATCGGGCTGAGGTCAGGACTCTGTGCAGGCCAGTCAAGTTTCTCCACCCCAAACTCGCTCATCCATGTCTATATGGACCTTGCTTTGTGCTCTGGTCTAAATCATTTGGTGGAGGGGGGATTATGGTGTGGGGTTGTTTTTCAGGGGTTGGGCTTGGCCCCCTTAGTTCCAGTGAAGGGAAATCTTAAGGCGTCAGCATACCAAGACATTTTGGACAAGTTTATGCTCCCAACTTTGGGGGAACAGTTTGGGGATGGCCCCTTCCTGTTCCAACATTACTGCGCACCAATGCACAAAACAAGCTCCATAAAGACATGGATGATCGAGCTTGGGGTGGAAGAACTTGACTGGTCTACAGTGGAGGGTTGGTACATGTCTACAGTGGAGGGTTGGTACATGCTTAGCAGCAACTCCTTGCCAGCCCCAGAGGGGCTTTCCTTTCCACACCTCATGCTGCCAGCTCCTCGTGGGTGCAAACTGCAATCTTTATAAGGTGGGGGTTGGTCGTCGATCACGGGCAAGTGCCTATATGTCCCTTCCACGCCGACCACCGGAAATATGGACAGGAGCGCTAGTGGCATTTAGGCCTGATTCGCACTGATTGTGAACTGCGAGCTGCCTTTTGCATGGGCATGGCAGCCCGTGCATCCTGAAACACAGGGATGAGGTCCCTGCTCCAATTTCAGAATTGCAGCCCACATGGGAACTGCATTTGCAGTGTAGTTCCCAGTGCAGGACGATTTCTAGCGCGTGCAGCGTGCCAGTAGGATTAATAGGGCACTCACACATCTGCTTTTTTCTGTGCAGGTGGTTGCGGCTGTGGGAACAGGTGCGGGCCCGCAGCGGCAATCAACCACACAGATGTGAACCTAGCCTTACAGGAATCAATCTCCTATATTTTTCTCATGCAACAGCTGAAAGCTGGTGTCTCCTTCTCTTTCCCACTGCCGAAATTAAGCTGCTGCTGGAGAAAATACAGGGATTAGTTCCTGTAAATTCCACCCCTTCTGTCCAGGTCTCCGTGTGCTCCCCTGGGACCAATCACTTACTGTGCTCATTCATCACTGAAGTATGACCGTTTACTATGCTTCAGTTTGTGAATGAAGAGGAGGACCGTGCAGAGCTCTTCCTATTCATTCATACTGTGCAACTGAGGCTGCAAAAAAAATGGAGGCTGAGGACTGTGCCCTCAATCTCCTTTCTCGGTTTCAAAAGTGAGACACCAGGGTTCTGTTTAGACCCCTGATATTTCAAAGCCCTTCAACAGGGCTAATAAAATTAAAAAAAAATAAAATTAAAAAAATGCTGGCATTGTCCACTTTTAAAGGTAGGCCAAGTTTATATTTTTACAGTGACATTTGTTTTATTATATATTTTTCAAAGTATTCCTTACTATTTAGCGAGGCCTTGCTAGTTGAAGTGATTGTAAAGTCTAAATTTTTTTTTACCTTAATACATCGCCCCCTCAGCCCCCCCTTTACATACCTGAGCCCTCATTCGATCCAGCGCCATGCGCGTCTGCAGATCTTTTCTCCCTTCACTTCAGTGTCTCCCTGGGGCACCAGGAGCCATTGGCTCCCAGTGCTGTCAATCAAAGACAGCGCCGAGGGACTTAGGTGCAGGCACGCATGGAAAGCGGCTTCCCGTGGGGGCACTGGCACGAGAGGAGGGGCCAGGAGTGTTGACGGGGGACCTGAAAAGAGGAGATTCCCGGGTGCTCTGTGCGATTCTATTGCACAGAGTAGGCAAGTATATAGGTTTGTTTTTGTTTTTTTTAATTTACCTTTACAACCCCTTTAAGTAAAAAGAAAAAAAAAAAAAAAGGGGGCATCAATTCCCTTTGATTTCTTTCAGGTTGTGCAGGTAAATCTCCACCTCTGAAAGGTTGCCTACCCCTGCTGGAAGGTATCGGAGTTGAGGGAGGCAGGAGAAATGCGTCAGAAATACACTGAATCCGGTCATAATCCATCGAATTATTTTTAATAGAACAGGATTGGATAATAAAGAGGTAGAGGGGAGAGGGAGATCACTGGGAGTCGGAGAGAGGAAGGAGGGGGAAAAACTGCTACTGGAGACAGAGAACCTCAATGGCAGAACAGAAATGGGACTTCTAATAATACTCCTCTCTGTTTAATACCCATGTAATCAATGTTTATATGAATGGTCTAAACTTTATATCTGGGAAAACCAACCCCAGTCTTTTAGGGCGGCATACAGAAGGGAATTATAAAGTCATTGAACTTGAACAACACCTTCATTTACTACTTTGTATTAATTAGATAATTATCTAATCTACTAGAGTGACACCCAGAAAAATTTGTTTGTATTGATCTTCAGCCATGCAGTATCTGGGCCGGTTTCCAATCATACACCATCACAGAAAGGGAAGTTCCATCCAAATCTCAGGAGATTCCCGAATCAGACCTCCTCCATCCAGATGTAAAAAAAATAAATAAATAAAAAAAATAAAAAAATAAAAAAATAAAAAGGGGCAGACTCGATGGACTACTCAGTCTTTTTCTGCCGTCACTTTTCTATGTTTCTATCTACGGAACATCCAGAAGGGAGAACAGCCACACACTGACCCAAATGATATAAGGCAGCCCATAAACAATGCATTTTTTTACATTCAACCAGCAGGTTGAACAAAAGAAAATGCCCCAATTCCCCCATCCACACATTGGATGGGGGAATCCTCCCACTGTGGTATTGTATTCTAACAACAAGGATACAATGATCAGTTGTCAGAATACAAGAATACAATGATCAGTGTTGCCTGCTATAACCCAACAGGCATGTTGCACACAAGTCGATCAATAAAGCTATTCTCCAGCTTTGAGCGACGCTTAAATAGTTTGGACCAAGCTGGTCCAAACAAACTATAACCTAGATGTCCCCACTGTATGTGCTGTGTAAGCTGTATGTAGTCTCAGCTAGCTACAGTATGCAGCACTGTGTTTCGGCAACAGGATGAGAACGTCCAGTCCCAATCTCAGAACAAAACCAGCTGGGCTGAGCGCTGCTTAGCCATTCACAGGAACTTTGTATTTGATTGAATACAAACCTTCTCCTGATTGGCCAAGTCACAGAGGTGGACAGATGACATCATTATCTCTGTCTCAGCCATTCACAGGGTGCTTTGTATTCTATGCGTGAACTCAAAGCTTGCTCTGATGGGCCAAGTCAGAGAGGTGGGCGTGACTTCATGATCTCTGTCTCTGCCATTGAGAGGAAGCTTTGTATTCACTCTCAGAAGCTGAGCAGTGCTTAGCCGGTCTTGATTTTGATCCGGGAGTGGGACGGAAGTTCCAATCTCACTGCCAGAACCCAGCGATGTTTACCGTTAGGTTTACTGAGGCTACATATAGTTTATATAGCCCACACAGCAGGCACATCTAATAGTGAAACAGTCGATTTGCTTTCTACAATTCACTGCACAGCAGGCTGGAAGGGGTGGAACTATTCGGTTCTACCACACAGTGCTGTATATATTGCAGAGAGCTTGAAAAGAGGAGAGCAGAGTGACGACTTGATTAGTGTGGTGATGCTTTCTCATCGACCAACAAGCATGCAGAGGGCAGGTCTGTGGCCAAGATGTGTTGCTTACAGAGGGTTGTAAACCCCTATATATATATATATATATATATATATATATATATATATATATATATATATATATATATATATAAAAATATAAAAGTTATACTTACCTGCTCTGTACAATGGTTTTGCACAGAGCAGCCCCGATCCTCTTCTTCTGGGGTCCCCCACCAGCACACTGCTGGATCCTCGACCACATCGGATGCCCCCATGGAAAGCCACTTTCCACGGGACCACCCGTGCGGGCTCGCTCCCGAGTCCCGCTGGTGCGTCCATTGACACAGACAGCGGGACTCGGCCCCGGGTCACTGGATTTGATTGACAGCAGCAGGCGCCAATGGCTTCTGCTGCTATCAAACTGTCCAATGAAGAGAGAGAGCAGCTGGAGCCCATCACTGGATCGGACTCCGGTAAGAAAAATGGGGGGGGGGGGTCTGGGGGGCAGCCGCAGCACAGAAAGTTTTTTCATCTTAATGCATAGAATGCATTAAGGTGAAAAACATTGAGGCTTTAGGCCCCTTTCACACTTTCACAACTTGAAAGTCACGAGGTTTTGCGGGCGCGATTTGAGGGAAAATAAATTACAGTATGAGTATGTATATACGTCAGCAGTGCATTTGGCCATTTACATGAAAACCAAAAAGTGTATAGGTCTCATTGCTCCCTTTTGGTCTGTTAAATATACCCTCAAAAAACGTTAGTTATATCTGTGCGATAAGTGGAAAAAAATGCCTTTGGTCCTGCCAGAACTCCAGGGCTGTCCTGTCCCCCTTTGCAGTCTTATCTCAAGCAGTCCTGACTAGGAACGTCTCCTATGAATGAATGAATGCCATTAGCCTTGGAGAGAAGTATTACTTGCAGGGTCCCCAGGTAAAAATAAAGTGTGTGGAAAAACACCTGACAAAAGAAAACTAATGCATGCACCACAAGCTGTAAGCAGTGGTAAGATTTCATATATAACATTTTTTGTTTAGGGGTTTTACAGTGGAATGGAATTGAAAAGAGAAAATTCATTATATTAAAAACGAACACTTACAAATGTTAATCCACCTTTTGGCTGGAATTCCTCCAGTACAATTACAGCACACCCCTAGCAGGCGAGTGTGCCTACAGCCTCATTGCTGTATACTGTATCTGCAGTGTGAGATACAAGGCACTGCTGTCCCTGACTGCTAGTCTGGGGAGATCTGGAGTAAGATTTGGTGGTGTAACTCCTGTGCTGCTCACTCCTCTTCTTGCTGGTGGCTCTGACATGAGAAAGCAGAGTTCTGCCTCTTAAAGTGTTACTAAACCTAGGACTCTGCATTCTCTATATCTGGTCTCCCACAGTACACAGAACATGGAAATGCAATAATTTTAGTAAATATAAACTGCTAAATACCTTTTCTCATCAGAAGTATATAGCCGTCTTGTGACTTCTAACAGTTCCTGGTTAAAGCTTTTAGAGGGAGTTTTCATACTGCACTGAGCTGTCCCATCAGGATCCTGGACCCCTAACCCTCTGTCTGGACAGTGCTGATCACCTGCACTTTCCCAAGGAAAAAACACTCTAGTAACCCACACAAAACTGAGCATATGCAGCCTGACTCCAGTAACTCTGTCTTATCCAGACCGGTTCTGGAGACAGTAAAAGAAGGGGAGGATAAGAGAAGACAGGATCAAACAGCCTTTTTACACGAGGAGGATTAACCCCGTAGGTTCCACAGCGAGTATAACAAGCATGCTTTAGAGATTTAGTAACACTTTAACAAGTTGGCCACCTTCACACAGACACAAGGAAAAAGATCAGCTGCTGGGAGACCACAGGCAATAATGTTTTGACTATTTTTTTTTTTATTTATTTTTTTTTTTTTTATTAAGCAAAGCTTCAAGAGCTCAATTCAAGCCCCCATTCACATCTGTGCTCCAGGGGAACATGTGTGAAATTGTATTAGCAAAATGCACACATATAGGATTTGCACACGTTGGGCAGCTCATAGAAGTGGATGGAAGCACCGCAATGCATGGAAACTGAACGCTATCACACATGCAGAGGTGAGAACCCAGGCTAATTCATGATATCGGACATCCTGCCCACGTCACACAATACAATGGGTGCAATGCCTTGCGTGTTAGCATGCCTTTTAGGGCCACATTCATACACTTTCAATTAGCACGCTGTGCTAAGGTAGCCCATCAAAAGCGTTAATAAACCCACAACAGTAAAATCAGTCTGTATATGCAGTAAAGCATGCTTGTTATACTCATTGTGGAACGTAAGGGGTTAATCCTCTGCATTGTGTAAAAAGGTTGTTTGATCCTGTCTTCTCTGATCCTCCCCTTCTTCCACTGTCCCCAATCCATCTCCTCAAAGTACAGAGCCATGGGTGACAAGCTGCACATGCTCAGTTTGGTGGGTATGGCTAGAGAGTGTTTCTTTCTTGGGAAAGTGCATGTGATCAGCAGAGGGTCAATCAGTACTGTGCAGACAGAATGTCATGGGGCCTGCAACCTCATAGAACAATCGTGGGAGAATGAAAACTCCTCCTACAAGCTTTCACCAGATACTAATAAAAAATCACAAGACTGCTATATACTGCTGATGAGAAAAGGTATTTAGCAGTTTATATTTACTAAAATGATTGCATTTCCATGTTCTGTGTACTGTGGGAGACCAGATATAGTGAATGCAGAGTCCTGGGTTTAGTAACACTTTAAGCATTCACATGGGTGCGTTGTTGTTTATTATAAACACTGATGCATTGTGATCACTGTAGATGTGCGCTGATATGTCATTCAGAATAAAATTGCAGCATGCTGCTAAATACAATTTCCCATGTGTTGTGGTAACACACGTTTTAGGTATACAAGTGCCTAAAAGAGAAGCTACTTTAAGGTGTAAACTCAGATGGAAGCTTCTTAGCATGGGAGGAAGAAAAAAAAAAAAAAGTCAACTGTCCTCATTTTAAAGAAGGGTTTATTCTGACATTTACTGTAAGAGTGACACATGCAATTCACACTTCTTGCTATGATTCATCTTTGAAGATCTGAGATGAGTAGGACAGATCTCACTACTAAATCTATTAAAACTTTACCACCACCTGGCAAATACGTATCACGGTTTAGTAAGCTGGATTCCTGGTTCAGTATTACAGAAAAGCAATGACACATAATCTACAGAAGACTAGATGAGAAGACCAGGACCTCATCAGACCATACACAGATCCAGGCAAAATACGTTTTGGTAAAAGCAATATTTTAGGTGAGCTTTAGTCTCCGGAAATTCTTTTGTGAGACACGCCTCCGGCAATTCTGTTTGCGCAATTTTAATGCAATTTCTCAGAGGACAATCGCAGCAAAATTCCACCCGTGATCTGTAACGCCATGGTGTGAACAGAGACTTGTCGGGCAAGTTTGGACACAGCGACAAATCGCGGGCCATTGATTTCAAAGGCACCTGTTCTCATCTATGACAGTTAAAGGCGCAGCATTTTTGAAAATGTTCCTGAACTACTTTGATGAGACTTTGATGCGGCTTGCGTGCCAGAGTGTAAAGTCACATCAAAGTCGCACTGGAAATGTGACTTTGGAGGTGCACTAGTGCAAACTGAACCTCAAAGTGTACACTATATTACCAAAAGTATTGGGACGTCTGCCTTTACACGCACATGAACTTTAATGGCATCCCAGTCTTAGTCCATAGCCTTGCTTTGTGCACTGGTCCAAATCATTTGGTGGAGGGGGGATTATGGTATGGAGTAGTTTTTCAGGGGTTGGGCTTGGCCCCTTAGTTCCAGTGAAGGGAACACTTAAAGTGTCAGCATACCAAGACACTTGACAATTTCATGCTCCCAACTTTGTGGGAACAGTTTGGGGATGGCCCCTTCATGTTTCAGCATGACTGCCCACCAGTGCACAAAGCAAGGTCCATAAAGACATGGATGAGTGAGTTTGTGCAGGACAGTCAAGTTCCTCCACATCTTTATGGACCTTGCTTTGTACACTGGTACACAGTCATGCTGAAACATGAAGGGGCCATCCCCAAACTGTTCCCACAAAGTTGGGAGCATGAAATTGTCCAAAATGTCTTGGTATGCTGACGCCTTAAGAGTTCCCTTCACTGGAACTAAGGGGGCCAAGCCCAACCAATGAAAAACAACCCCACACCATGATCCCCCCCTCCACCAAATGATTTGGACCAATGCACAAACAAGGTCCATAAAGACATGGATGAGCGATTTTGGGGTGGAGGAACTTGACTGACCTGCACAAAATCCTGACCTCAACCTGATAGAACATCTTTGGGATGAATTAGAGCGGAGACTGGGAACCAAGCTTTCAGGTCCAACATCAGTGCCTGACCTCACAAATGCGCTTCTGGAAGAACGGTCAAACATTCCCAGACCCACTCCTAAACCTTGTGGACAGCCTTCCTAGAAGAGTTGAATCTGCAAAGGGTGGGCCAACTTAATATTGAACTCTATGGACTAAGATGCCATTAAAGTTATGTGTGTGTAAAGGCAGGCATCCCAATACTTTTGGTAATATAATATATATATTAAGTTATTCGACTCGAGAGAGAAGAGGATTCCTTCACCGCACATAAGTAAGCTAAGTGACCAATGACCAAGCTTTATCTGCACATGCCTGAATCCCCACTGCACAAAACGTGGAAGCGCTAAAGACCATCTTCATCCAAATAAAGTAGTGGTTCTCAACTCCTGTCCTCAGGACCCACTAACAGGCCAGATTTTAGGTATTACCTTGGGGAGATGCAGACTAGGATATTGCAATCACTGAGCAGCAAATGATATCACCTGTGATGTATTTCAGTTATCTTGCAAACCTGGCCTGTTAGTGGGTCCCAAGGACTGGAGTTGAGAACCACTGAAATAAAGCGTTTTAGATTTAGGAGGCTGAATCTTCCAATGAATCTCCAATGAAGGGACTTTCTGGCTTGAACTCTCTCTCAGCCCACGTTCACATTGGGCCAATTAGACATGTCAAAATCGCATGCCAAATTGGAGCATATTGCCAGCAATGGCACAATCTGAACTGGTGCGACGCCGACTTTACTGCGCCATACTGATTCCCAAAAGTAGTTCCTGCACTACTTTTGGCGACTTCGGGGTCGATTTCAATAGACCTCTGTGCATGAACCTGCACAGATGTCTGTCAAATCGCCCCCCGATGTCGGAATGAAATGCCGGTTTGAAATAGTGCAAGTTCAGATTTCAAACCCACCCTCCGTGTGAACGTGAGCTATAGGCCAACTCCAAAAACTGATTTTTATTTTGGATGCAGCAGGGAAGGGTTCCAGCCTCTGTTAGGGTTTTTGTGTCCCTTTTGGGGAGATTTCAACAAATTCCCTCTCAAAACAGGAAGTGATGGGAAATATCCCAAATGACAAAAACTTCTGACAACATGTTGTTAGTTGTCTTCTTGTCCTGGTGAAGACCACATACCAGATGTCTTCATTCCTTCCAGGGGTGTAACATGGGCAGGATGTAAGGGAACATCTCCCTAGTGGGGGACAAAGAAATCCTGACTGCAATGCCACACTTCCCTCTGCTAACCAATTCTTTGTGTTAGGTAGAGTTGAAGGGGTTGTGAAGTCTCATTTAAAAAAATAAATAAATAAATAATGAACATGTCATACTTACCTCCTCTGTGTAAGGGTTTTGCACAGAGTGGCCCCGATCCTCCTTTTCTGGGGTCCCCCAGTGGTGCTCCTAGCTCCTCCCCGCATCGAGTGCTCCGATGAAGAAGCGCTCTCCCTCGGGGCACTAATGCGGGCGCGCTCCCGTGTCCTGCTACTGCGTCCATTGACCCAGACAGCAGGACTCGGCCCCTCTCCCCGTATCATTGGATTTGATTGACAGCAGCGCGAGCCAATGCCTGCGCTGCTATCAAACTATCCAATTAGGACCCGAGACACTAGCTGGAGCAGGTGTGCTTGTCCCCGGGTTCAGGTAAGTAAAAGGGGAGCTCTGGGGGGGCTGCTGCAGTATAGGAGGTTTTTCAACTTAATGCATAAAATACAACCCCTTTAAAAAAAGAGACGCTCCAGTCCGGAAAGAAAAAAAAAAAAAAAAAATCCTGTAGTTGCTGACTAAGGCCTCATACACACGGATGTTTTTTTTTGATGCCGGCGTTTTCTGGCGTTTTTTGCAGCTCTCCATGTTAGTCAATGGCCCCATAAAAACGTTGGCGTTTTTAAGCTGTAGATGACGTCGGCGTTAGTGAGCTGAAATGAGAACCCACAGCCATCGCGTTCTGAGGCTGTAACGTTTTGGCATTTTTTGACGCCGACGCCACAATATGCCAACAAACGCCACCTATTATACCGGCGTTTTTTGACGCCGACGTTTTTAGGTTGAAAAATAGCAGAGGGATGATTTTTTTTAAAAAACGCCTATTGACGCCGACGCTCACTAACGCTCAAAAACGCTGATGCATAATGGCGAAAAACGCCGACTTTTTTTCCTTGACGTCGGGCCCGACGTTTTGTTTATTTTTTTTAGAAATGTCCGTATGTATGAGGCCTTGTAAGGACACTTACCTGTCCAGGGGTCCTGCGATGTCGGAACCCTGAGCCGATTTGTCAATTGGCTTCGGGTGCAGGCACTTGCATTGTAACTAAGGGTACTTTCAAACTGAGGCGGGAGTGGTAAAACGCAGCTAGTTTTAGCAGCGCTTTTCAGCTATTATAGCGGTGCTATGGCGCCGCTATGCAGTCGGGGGCAGGACACTTTTAACCCCCAATAAGGGGTTAACGAGGGGTAAAATGCGCCGCCGCTCGGCTCTTCCAAGGCGTTGGTCACCTGCTTTAGAAGCGGCGCCCATTGATTACAATGAACTGGGCGGTGTAGGCGCTATTTTTAACACTGCAGCGCCTGAAAAATGACCCAGTGTGAAAGGGGTCAAAGGGAAACCGGCAGTGAAGCCTGGTCTTCAGGTAGGACCAATGGACATTTACTGACTCCTATGCAGTGGAGGACACTCGTGACATGCGATAACCTTTATTATGTTTGTGAGTATATATTGCTCCTTTTTATCTTTTCAATAAATATATTGTGGTAATGCACTAGATCGGTGGGCCTTTCTCCTTTTAGGTCTCACTGGGCTACCATCTTCTGCGACCTGTGTGTGCGCCAGAAAGCAGCAGGGGGAAGGAGGAGGGGCTGGGAATGCTTGTAGATCGCCACGCTGATCTTACCCAGAAGTGGGAGTGGGTACATGTCAAACACGGGTACCCTCTCCCCCCCAAAAAAATGCTAAAATGTGGCAGTGGAGGGTGCAAACAAACGGAACTTACCCTTTTGGGTGAAGCTCTGCTCTAAGCTGGCCATACATGACTGAACTGGCTGAAGTTAGAGCCTTGGGTGGTCCCTGTCAGTACCACCGTGCTTGACAAACCTTGACTGAAAAACCGAAGGAGCCAGGTGGAAAATCTTTGGTTGAACATGGGCTGCATTCTATTAAATTAACAAAACAAAAAAACAAACAGGGTCCTGGATTGGGATTTTCTAAGGGTCACTGAAATTGCCATTTGGCACACTGGCTCCAATTTGGCAGCTCTCCACAAGACGGGGACCACCCTCAGAAAATAAGGGAATGGACCCAGAGTTGAGAATCCACATACATATAATCAAATGAGAGCGCAAAACAAACACCCAAGGTAATATATAGCAGCATAGAGCCAATCAATACGTTTTGGGGACCAAACACTCCGCCTTCATCAGGGATTAAGAATTCTGACTCTGCTTAAATGAAGCAAGCAGATACCAAATAAAACTGCACTGTGACTTACGGCTGGGATAGATTCAGGAGGGCAGGTTATGCCAGTGTGCAGGAGGGCAGGTTAGACCACTGTACGTGAATGCCACAAAGGACCATCAGCCTTAGGGTTCACACTGATGCTGGTTTTATATTGTGGGAGTTCAAACAAGCATTTCAGTCCGACTTCGGGAGCGATTTCAGAGACATTGGTGCGGGTTCATACACAGATGTCTATTGAAATCGCCCCCCAAAAGTAGTGCATGAACTACTTTGGGTATCAGTTTGGCGCTGTAAATTCGGCGGCGCACCAATTCAGATGGTGCCATTGCCGGCAATAGTCGGCAATTTGACATGCGATTTGATGTGTCAACTTGCATGTCGAAACGGCCCGATGTGAACGTGGGCTGAAATAAAGTCACTCTTTGGGTATTCAGACAGCTGCAGGGTGTCATGGCTGCTTGAATGCAATAGCCCCTCATTCAGGCAAAACATCATAGCTGGAGAAATCTATTTGATTTTTTTAAAATCTATTTGATCTAGCTAGTCACTTCCCCAAGGCTAGCTAGATACTATACATTCGGGCCCCCTTCATTTGTTTTCTTTTTAAAATAACACCCTGCTTTAAAATTGCCCATCAGTGCCGCCTCATCAGCACACATCAGTGAAGGAGAAAAGGTACCAGTTTCAAAATTTTATAAACAAACTATGAAAAAGTTGGGGATTTTTTTCAAAAATTTCGGTCTTTATTTAGCAAAAAAATAAAAAACCCAATGATTAAATACCACCAAAAGAACGCTTTATTTGTGTGAAAAAAAAACCCAACAATTTAGTTTGGGTACAGTGTCTGCACGATGGCGCAATTGTCATTCAAAGTGCGACATCGTTGAAAGCTGAAAATTGGCCTGGGCAGGAAGGGGGGAAAAAGTGCCCGGTAGGCAAGTGGTTAAAGTAGAACTATAGGTAAAACTGCCCCCCCATTTTGGAGAAAGGTTATAACCCTTACCCCTGTAAGGTTTATTTTTGCCTTCTTTGTCCCAATAGTAAGTTTTACCTTCCCATAGCCAAAACAGGAAGTGAGAGGAAATCTCTGAAAATTGAAGTGGTTGTCAACTCGTGACAACCACTTTAACCTACAGGTATGCCTATAATAAGGCTTACCTGTAGGTGCCCTGCATATCTCCAAAACTTGTTCAGTTCAGGAGATATACAGAGTACTATCTGTGCCGACATAATTTCGGCACATGCGCAGTGAAGAAACGGCCTCCGTGCCATTTCTTCACTGTGATCGTGCCGTGACTGGCGGCTCCCAAATGCATGTGCAGGAGTGACGTCAGGCGACTCCGGCCAGTCACAGAGCCGGAGTCGCGGCCCCGGAAGGAAGAGGGGCTGAACATGGACGCCGTCAGCACAAAGGACAGTGCTGGACATCACAGGATTAGTTTGCAGGCAAGTGGCACGTAGCCTATTATGCTTCTAGTTTACAGGGGAATGTAGAGGAAGTAAACCCCATCTGGGTTTACTTCCTCTTTAAGGAAATCTCTTGGGGACCCCCCGCCCAGGTCAGTGAAAGTAGTGTCCCCATTGGAAGATTTACCCTCTATTACTTTGTTGTGAACAACCCAAAATTTGGGGATTTTCTTTTACTTTCACCTTCAATGAGAATGGCAAACAGGACAAATAGAGAGGAAGAATCTCCCTAACTGGGACACAGGCTGCAATAAAAACTGACAGGGGTTCTAATCAGACTAAAAGGGACCAAATAAGAGCAGGCCATTGTTGCATTTATATACTGTAAACTACATAACACAGACAGGAGTCCCATTACAGCTCCCTCAAATTGTATTCAAACATATCAGAGGGCGCCAAAAAGCCATTTCCAAAACAACAGGCTGCCAATCTAGCCTTCAGCGATGTGCTAGGTGCCAAATGAAGCAGCTTTTATTATGGTGGAGATCTGGCACACTGTAGCTTTGAAAGATCTTAAAGCAAACCTGTTGTGAAATAAACTCATGAGCCTCTAAAGCCCCGTACACACGATCAGAAAATCGTACGGAAAATACCGCTTTCGAAGCGATCGTATAATCGGATCGTTTGTACAGAGCTTTCGAGAGCCGATCATGACAGTTCATCCGATGTTTTCCGTCAGGACAAGATCAGACATGCGAGAAAAGCCCAATCGTACGATTGTCATTTCATCAGTACAGCCGTCGTTCGTAAATGCAATACAAATACACTACAACGCAGCACATCACTTCCGATTTTTTATTCTGTCGTGCGAGATTTTTCGTGACTAAAAGTAAACTCTTCCGATTCGATCTGAGATTAGCATGAAAAACGCGGACAATCATTCGCCCGATAATCTCATCATGTGTACCGGGCATAAGGCCGGTTTCACATGCCCGTCTCCGTCAGCAGGCTCAGCAGGGAATCGCTCTGTTGATCCCTACTGAGCCAACGGATGACAGAACCATCTCCGCTGTCTGTGCAGATCTGTCAGAGCGCCGCTCTCCCCATGGCAAAACGGAGGACAATGGACTGTCTGTCCGTTGTCATCCAATTCGATCCCCAGACAGCTGGAAAAATAGGGTCTTCCTCCATCAGACTTTACGGGTCTGGACCGGATCGGAGAGCGACGGGTGTCAGCTGACATGTCTCCGCTGACGTCCGTCGCTCCATAGGGCTGCATGGAGGCTCCATTCAAAAATGGACAGGTGGACCTGAACGGAACGGCCGTGTGAAAGAGGCCTAATGCTGACTTTTTGAAATGGCAATCACCTGGCCGCTACCCAGACCCTCTAGCAATGTAATGGACCAATGCTGCAGGAGAAAAAAAAGTTAGATGTCGTTATCTGCATACTTTTTCTCCATGGACACAGCAGCTGGTCCCAATTTGACAGCTGTGTGGGTGCAGGTCAACATGCCTGTCAAATTGGGACCAGTGGCTGCATCTGAATGCCTGCACAGAACACCCGTGCAGGCAAACACATGGCCCTTACACAGGTGTATGCATAAAGTGGTTGCAAAAAGCTTTGCATTGTATTTTTTTTTTTTTAATACAATGCAAAACTTACCTGCTGTGTGCAGTGCTTTTGTACAGAGCAGCCCTGATCCTCCTCTTTTTGGGCTCCCCGCTGGTGCGATCTGCTTCTCCCCTCCCACTGCTGCTTCTCTGTCCAATGAGGAGATAGAGAGCTGCTGCTCTCATGCACATTGCTGGATAATGATAAAGCTCAGGTTAGTATTGAGAAGGGGGCTAAGCAGCAGACTGAGCCCGGCTTCACACTGGTGTGATTAGTCATGCAATTTGACAGTTCAAAATCGCATGAAAAGTCACACCCCATTGCCGGCAATGGAAGTTTTCAAATTATTGCAACTCAAGTCACAGCAACTTTAAAAATATATCATTTGTTTAACCGAAGTCTATGCAAATCACAATGAAATCCCAAAAAAGTAGTGCAGGAACATTTTCAGAGTGGTAGGTGTGGCGCTGTTCCCAGTGTTCGATAAGATTAGTCTCAGTTCACTCGTTTACATGTGAAGAAAGAATGTCCCCATAGCATAATACCGCTTAAAATATTTATTGGGTATTATCAGATAAAACTGTACACTGGCTCTAGATGACAAAACGCATAGGGCGGAGCATTTACACGGACCAACGGTTTTTTATGCTGATGCTAATCAGGAGACCTAGTGTACAGTTTTATCTGATAATACCTAATAAATATTTTAAACGGTATGGGGAAATCTTTCTTCACATGTAAACCAGTGAACTGGGGCTAATATTATCGGAGGAGGAAAGAGGCATTATCAAGTGTGGAGCTGGACCCACTGCATAGTGGCAAACAACTGTGAATGTGAGATACCCCTGCGAGGGGTGAATCTTTCTGGTAAGTGTAATACCTGTAGGGGGCACTTAGGGAGCACCAGCACTTTAGCACAGAAGAGCCCGTGTCCATGGCACAAGTGAATAATACTGAGCATGCGCCATACCCCCTAGGGGGGGGGGGGGGGGGGGGA
>BLSH010046864.1:52617-64021 GCA_018402905.1 Glandirana rugosa | reverse complement strand
AATCACTTCCTACTGACAGAGAAAGAATAGTCTATTTTCGAACATCGTTCCCTGTCCCTTCCTCTCGTTGAAAGAAGACGACCTCCTTTTCTCTGTGTTAACAGTAGACAGTGATTAGGGGGGATACACGAGACCCGGGGGGTGTGGTCCCGACCAACATGGGGGGATAGTCGCCGGGACGTGTACTAGTGACCCGTGAATTTGGGGGAAGGATTGGTCTGGTTAAAAGTCGAAAGTCACGAGAGTATAAAACTTACTGTTAATGAGTCAGCATCGTTTAGAATTCACATGTGCGCGGGTGTTTAAAGTTGTGAATTATGTGATAGCACTTATGGACTATCTCTATTTCCTATTGATATTGTTATTATTAAGAACTGTTTAGCGCTGTTACACATAGTGTTTAGGCCAATTCTTATATGTGTTTGTTATCATTCCTGTTATTGATTTAAAACGGCAGCTTTACTATTGAAAGTTGGAATTTTAAGTGCTGCTTTGCGCTGATTAAGTGTTGAAATTTGTGGGCGCGTGTACACTTAAGATTTGCTACGACTGAGTAATTGTCATTCAAAATATGAGAGCACTGAAAGCTGAAAATTGGTCTGGTTAGGAAGGGGGTTTAAGTGCCCAGTGATCATGTGCAGGGCCGCTGATAGGGGGGTACAACCAGCCCTGGTGTGGGGGGCCCAGAGCACATAGGGGGGATTAGTGACAGATGACAATTGTGTCTCTTTTCCTCCAGCAGAAGAAAGTTGCTCTCCTTCCCTGTCCCTTGCTACAAGCTTTTATCTGATAAGAAAGAGACAGTCATCCTTCACTAATACCCCTCCCTGCATGGACCCCCCCCCCCCCCTCCTCTCAGCACTGGAGTTTGTTATCTCTCTTACTTATGCGCCATGCGCACTGGCTTAAAAAAAAATCGCTGCTTCTACAGGAGTTTAGTGTTTTGCCTGTAGAAGAAGCCTAATGTCTATACACATTAGGATGATTACAGGCATATTTTAAGCTCAACGTTTATAGACAGAGAAAAAAAAAAACCCTTCTGGTTCTCCTAAACTCGTCTAAACTTTTTACAAAAAAAGTTCTATATGAGCCTTTTTTCTTCCAAGTGAACTAGAGTTCATGGAGCTTAACTTTTTTTCTCTCCCTCTGTCCCTCTGATCCCGGAGCCTGTATATTTTTTTCATCTCATCTTCATTTTTATTTATTAACTCAGTTTTATCTTTTAGATTTAGCAGGAATTCTGTGAGTTATGTTGTATTTATGTCTGCTTATAGTTTTATTGTGTTTTTAGCGAAATATAGCTTTAATACTTTCTGGGGGGGCCTGTCAAATAGTCTGTATGGGGCCCTGCGATTTCTATCAGCAGCCCTGGTCATGTGGTTAATGTTTAAACCGCTGGCAACAAAAGTGAGTACACCCCTAAGTGAAAATGTCCAAATTGAGCCCAAAGTGTCAATATTTTGTGTGGCCACCATTATTTTCCAGCATTGCCTTGACCTTCTTGGACATGGAGTTCACCAGAGCTTCACAGGTTGCCACTGGAGTGCTCTTCCACTCCTCCATGACGACATCACGGAACTGGTGGATGTTAGAGACCTTGCGCTCCTCCACCTTCCGTTTGAGGATGCCCCACAGATGATCAATAGGGTTGACAGGTAATATAGGTCTGGGGACATGCTTGGCCAGTCCATCATCTTTACCCTCAGCTTCTTTAGCAAGGCAGTGGTCGTCTTGGTGGTGTGCTTGGGGTCGTTATCATGTTGGAATACTGCCCTACAACCCAGTCTCCGAAGGGAGGGGATCATGCTCTGCTTCAGTATGTCACAGTACATATTGGCATTCATGGTTCCCTTGTAGCTCCCCAGTGCTGGCAGCACTCATGCAGCCCCAGACCATGACACTCCCACCACCATGCTTGACTGTAGGCAAGGCACACTTGTCTTTGTACTCCTCACCTGGTTGCCGCCACACACATTTGACACCATCTGAACCAAATAAGTTTATCTTGGTCTCATCAGACCACAGAACATGGTTCCAGTAATCCATGTCCTTAGTTTGTTTGCCTTCAGCAAACTGTTTGTAGGCTTTCTTGTTCATCATATTTAGAAGAGGCTTCCTTCTGGGACGACAGCCATGCAGACCAATTTGATACAGTGGTCCGTACCATATGGTCTGAGTACTGCAATGCTGGCAGCACTCATACGTCTATTTCCCAAAGACAACCTCTGGATATGATGCTGAGCACGTGCACTCAACTTCTTTGGTTGACCATGGCGAGGCCTGTTCTGAGTGGAACCTGTCCTGTTAAACCGCTGTATGGTCTTGGCCACCATGCTGCAGCTCAGTTTCTTGGTCTTGGCAATCTTCTTATAGCCTAGGCCATCTTTATGTAGAGCAACAATTCTTTTTTTCAAATCCTCAGAGAGTTCTTTTCCATGAGGTGCCATGTTGAACTTCCAATGACCAGTATGAGAGAATGAGAGCGATAACACCAAATTTAACACACCTGCTCCCCATTTACACATGAGATCTTGTAAAACTAACGAGTCAAATGACACAGGGAAAATGGCTAATTGGACTCAATTTGGACATTTTCACTTAGTGGTGTATTCACTTTTGTTGCCAGCGGTTAAGACATGGATGTGTGTTGAGTTATTTTGAGGAGACAGTGAATTTACACTGCTATACAAGCTTTTCACTCACTACTTTACATTGTAGCAAAGTGTCATTTCTTCAGTGTTGTCACATGAAAAGATATAATAAAATATTTACAAAAATGCGAAGGGTGTACTCACTTTTGTTACTTTTGATACTGTACATGTAAAAATCAATTTTTTTTGCTAGGCAATTGCTTAGAACCCCCCCAAACATTATATATTGCATTTATTTATATTTTTTTTCTTTTTTAACCACCTCAATACCGGGCCAATCAGGTCTTAGGACTCCAGGCCAATCAGGTCTCAGGACCCACTTCCTGATTGGCTGGGAGGAGAAACAGGAAGATATTAGCGAATACTAATTTACGCCCGAGCCCTCCGGCTCTAATCATGTGCTTTGAAAAAAAAAAACGATTGGAATCCATGCGTCGGGCGCCCTACATGTAGATTAGGGGCCGGTGCATAGATTGGGGGGCTGCGCCCTGCTTGAGGGGCCACCACTGAAATGTATGTTCTTTTTTCCCACAAATAGAGCTTTCTTTTGGTGGTATTTGATCACCTCTGCGTTTTTTATTTTTTGCACTATAAACAAAAAAGACTGATAATGTTGAAAAAAATAAACAATATTTTTTACTTTCTGCTATAAAGCATATGCAATAAAAAATTTTAAAAAATCGAATTTCTTCATCAATTTAGGCCAATATGTATTCTAATACATATTTTTGTAAAAAAAAATCCCAATAAGCGTATATTGATTGGTTTGCAGAGAAGTTATAACATCTATAAACTATGGGGTATTTTTATTTATTTATTTTATTTATCACCAGTAATGGCGGCGATCAGTGACGTATCGCAGGACTGTGATATTGCTGCGGACAAATCGGACACCTAACTGACACGTATGACACTTTTTGGGAACCAGTGACATTATTGCAGTGATCAGTACTAAAAATATGCCCTGTCACTGTACTAATGACACTGGCTGGGAAGAGGTTAAAATCGGGGCGATCATAGGGTTATCTGTGTGCCTAGCTGGTGTTTTCTTACTGTGTGGAAGGTGCTTGTACTAGGGGAAGGCATGGATCTATGGCCTTACTATGCAGGAACACAGGATCCATGCCTTGTGTACTGACAGAACGGAGATCTGCCTTGGTTACATAGGCAGGTCGCCGTTCTCCCTCTGTACCGAAGGATCGGCGGGTGCGGGCAGACATCGAGTTTGCAGTACCCGTCGACCAGCTCCCGCTGTGTATAATCACAGTGGGAGTGGGCCAGCAGTGGCACGCACACGCACCCCAAACCTGGAAGTGTCGGATCACGTAGGATCAAGTACTAAGTACCACTTTGCTGACATACTGTATATCTAAGTTATACGGTCTGCAAGTTGTTAAAGGGGGTGGTATAACCACGACTCTGTTTTAAAGCCCGTTGCCCCACCACGACGGTGAGCGTAAACCTGCCTGCCTTGATACTCATTGGATGGGTTGTATAGGTTTGTCTTTTTATTACATAATTTTGGCAAATCCAAATAACTTTGTTCAGAGATTGTACAATCAGACTAGAATAGTGTGTGGCCAGCTTGAATAGGGAATTTACCAGATCAGTTACCTACCACAACTGTTTTGTTTATACTTCAGCTGTCAGCAATAGTACAAAGCATTGAAAGGTTATTTACAAATGAAATAAATGTATCTATTTTTATTTTTGCGCTTTTTTCAATTTGAAAGGTGTAAAAATATCAACAAACAAAGCAAACCAAAAAAGTCTTAATTATTAATAATTTATAAAATAGAAGTGAAAAAAAATCAGCAGGGACATAATTAAAGAGGAGAATCAGGAGTTAATTCAGGCTGATTAGGGTTGATAAGAAACATTTAATAAAAAACAAAAACTATTTTTTTTTTTACTTGACTGGTTGTTTTAAACTGGCTTCATCTGTAGATTGAAGTTCATCTCTTTGATCTGCAGATGAAGAAAAACAGTAAGATACAGAAAGATACAATGTTTCTTTTTATCTTTCGGCTGAGCTGCTAAGCAATGTTGTTGATAAACATTGCCCTGCTGCTTTTTTTTTTTACAGCTCCAATTGCCAGGACGTCAGTTTATACATCAGCTGTCAACAGGGGAACCCCACTGACAGCTGAATGAGTCATCGGTTGTTAAGGAGCAGAGCTGCGCGTCCGTAATAATTGAAGACAAGATTATTTTCAGTTTTAGGGCCAGTTCATACCATATGCAGTCCAGTGCATTTTTTTCTGCATCAAAAACGCATGGAAAGTAGGTTATATGGTTTCCAATGGCATAGTTCACACCAGTGCGGTCAGTCGAGGGTGTTCCAGTTCCAGAAAAAAAAAAGTAGAACATGCTGCATTTTTCCTGCACTGGACTGTACTGGTAGACTGCAAGACGCATCAAAAATGCACTGGAATGCATCAAAACGCACCGGACCCCAGTACAGTGAAAAAAAGAAAAAAAAAACATCTGGAATTCATCCAGAAACGCATCAAAAACACACCGAAACGCATTAAAACGCGCATGCAGAAATGGATCTGGAACGGATCTGGAGTGCGTTTTTGTGGTGTGACCCAGCCCTTAATCAAGAAATAAATTGAATGGTATTGAATTAACCCCTTACATTGGTGGTCAGTGGGGAGCTCACTCCTTACATTGGCAGCAAGTTGCCTTTTTTTCATTGTTGGCCAGTGGTAAATTGACCCTTTACATTGGTGTTGTTTAGTAAAGAAATGCCCCCTTAAATTGGGGGTCAGTGAAAAGTGCCTTCTCACATCATTGGCCAGTGGAAGAGGTGCCCTCTGGAGAAACCCTAACTTTACATTGGTAGCCAGTGGTGTAATTACATTGGTGGTCAGTGGAAGAAGTACCTCATTAAATTGGTGCTCAGTGGAGGAATGTCTCTTTATGTTGGTCAGTGGTGAAGTGATCCCTGAAATTGGTGACCAGTGGAGAAATGCCCTCCTAAACTGGTTATCAGTGAAAAATGCCCCCTTAAATTGGTGGTCAGTGAAAAGTGCTTTCTTTCATTGTTGGCCAGTGGGAAACGTGCCCTCTTACATTGCTGATCAGTGGGAGGACTTCCCCGTTACAAACTGCTAAAGATCATTGATTTCAGAGGTTATTGATATCACAAATTGTTCACTTCTAAAGAAACCCTAATAACCTTTGGGGGAAGCCTACATTTACATTGAAAGTCAGTGGAGAAATGCTCCCTTTCCTTAGTGGAGAAATGTCTCCTTATGTTGATCAATGGTGATGTGATTCCTTAAATTGGTGACCAGTAGTAAATTTACCCTTTACATTGATGTTTAGTGGAGAAATGCCCTCTTAAACTGGTGATCAGTGGAAAAGTTTTCTTACACTGGTGGCCAGTGGGAGAGGTGTCCTCTTACATAAGAGGTCAATGGGAGAAGGATCCCCTCACATTGTCGATCAGTGGGAGGGCTGCCCCCTTACAGACAGCTAAAAGATAACTGATACCAGTGGTTTCTGCCATCAGAAATGGTTAACTGCTCAAGGATTCATAAAAACCTCAGGAGGAACCCCGAGAACCTCTGAAGAAACTCCAAGCTGTTGTGGATGCCGCCCTCTTCCCCACCCCCGAGGAAGCATCATTACACCGGCTAGGGTCAGAGTAGAAATCAGAGAATGGTGTTCACATGTCACAGTGTTCAATATTCTGTCCGGCAGTGAGGACCGGCAACCTCCAACACTAGAGAAGAAGAAGGACCCTCGTCATGTGTCCAGCTGGAAGAAGCCTGGATTCAAGAAAAGTATGCTAGGACTTTTTAAAATGTATGAAGGAGGAAAGGGCCAAGAAAACTATGGCTTTGGCTTCAAGTGTTAGGGTTTTGGTTAGGTTAGATACTAGAGCTGGAGAAAGGATTAAGCATCCAGGGAAAGGTTGTGTTTACTGTTGAGGGGGTTGATAAACACTCATTTTAGTGGTTAAGTGTGAAGTGGTCGAGCAAAAGACACCCCTACTTCTCTCAGTTACTCCACAGTATTAAATTTATACCTTCAGCCCCACTACAGGGATCTTTACTGTGCACTTCTGTCCAGAGTCTCAAAGAATTTCAGCCTCTTTCACATTGGGCAGCCAGTGGTTGGCAAAAACAGGTGGTTGAGCAGAGCTCCCCTTGACTTGCCACCTAAAAGAGAACAAGAGAACATGTAGCCTCAGCTCAGGACTCTACACATGCCCCAGCTGTGATCCTTTGCTTTACGGCCGCGGCAAAAATTACACCCTCTGTTTAGTTTACCTGTGCCAAATGCCACCCATTCAGCTGATTGGGGTCACTCCACAACCACAATTCAAAGGCTTGGCCGGTCATTGTGGTGTGGTATTTACATATTAAATGCCCATTCAGGCTTTTTTAAAAAATGGGCATTCAAGAGGTGGCAGTATCACCTCCTAAATCACAGTCAAAGAACAAAATCTCCTGCGCTAAAAAGTGTTGCGACGGCAATGAAAAGTGGGATTTAACTGGTGGTACACAAAGGAAGCACAGGCCTTGCTGCCCTCTAAGGGCCAGGGGACACCCAAAGGAGCACTGTAAAAGAATAAAAGAGGGCACACCAGCCTTGCACATTACCCAAGTAAATGTATTAAAACCAGAGGAAAAATGTATACTCACAAACAAAGGTGAAAATACAAGCATATCAGTGTCCGAAGAGGACCAACAGCGACTCGGTCATCCCCCAGCTCCGAAGAAGAGGGGATCACCCCTCGCAAGCCTGCCTTAGGGACCTCTGGCATACTGGACATTGCCTGGATGACTGGGTCGCTGTTGGTCCTCTGCGGACTCTGATATGCTTGTATTTTCAGATTTGTTTGTGAGTATACATTTTTCCTCTGGTTTTAATAAATTTACTTGGGTAAAGCGCAAGGCTGGTGCGCTCTCTTTTTATTCTTTTACAGATCACCTCCTAAATGCCTGCTAGCCACTGCTCTACCGCCCTCTGAAAAGGGATCCACTGCAGATGGCTTTTTAGAGGGGAGACAAGGACTGCCACAGGTGTGAGTTCTTTATTGTATATAGTGTCGTCCACTGCACATGCACAGCTTTCCTATGAAGGGGGTTGTACTTCTATGGATAACCTACCCAAAAATATGTTTGAGGTGAAGGGCACACGTGCATAGTAACCATTGTCCATATTCCCATTGCACATGTTCCTGGAACTAGCTCAAAAGTGAATTGGGTGCTGCAGCGACAACCAGTTGGTTACTGGTATTAGTATGGCATGTCAATATTCGCCAGCACACCAAGGATCCTTGATTTCGTCCAAACTGTTTTTATTAAAGGGTGATCACATCATAGCGCGGTACTACATTTTGGAGCGGCGCAGGACCCCTTCGTCAGGCACATGCCTTGGTGTGCTGGCGAATATGAACATGCGACACATGCATAGTAGACACATGGCCCAAACAGTACTATGTACAATAAATGGCTGTTCTCTGACAGCCAGGGCTGTACAGTAATAGTTTGTAATGAGAGCTGAGGGTAAGTATGTACTACTGTTGGGTATGGGCACACTCAGGTGGGGGGAGGAGACTCTAAAGGAAAGTTTTGCAATTTGCAAACTTTATAAATCCCAGGGCTTTATTGAGAACCTATTGCAGCGGTGAACCTGGATCTCATCACTGCAATGTACATGAATGTGCCTAGGCACTGGTATGCCTACAGCCTCATATGTGTGTATCTGTAGTCTCAGATCATCTAAGACACTGCTGCCCCTGACTGATAGGGGGAGATTTACTAAAACTGGTGCACAAAGAATCTGGTGCAGCTGTACATGGTAGCCAATCAGCTTCTAACTTCAGCTAGTTCAACTAAGCTTTAACAATAAAACCTGGATGCTGATTGGTTTCTATGTAAAACTGCGCCAGATTTTGCACCCTCCAGCTTTAGTAAATCTCCCTCATAGTCTCACCAGATCTGGAGTGAGATTTCATGATGTCACTTCTGTGCATTGTTCTCCTTGCTGGAGACTCTGACATGAGGAAGCAAAACCCCACCTACACCAAGATGGCTGCATCCACATAGAGACACCCATAGGTGTGCGCAGCTTATCGCATTAGGGTGTGTGCCCCAAAGCTCCAAGACACATGACTTTCTCTACAGCCTCAGCTGCACGGGGCAGTGAATGAACAGGAAATGCTCTGCTCTGAGTGGCTTCCTGTTCATTCACAAATGGAAGCACAGTAAACACGGTTTACTATGCTTCAGTTATGAATGAACACAGTGAGCAAGTTTGTTCACTGTGTTCATTTAGAAAAGGAAGGGTTCAGTAAATTACATATTTACTAGCCCCTTCCCACGCTCTCCACCCTGAAACTACCCCCGCAACAGCTTGGGGGAGATGAAAGGAGGATCCAAGGAGGGCCGGGGGGAGCCCAGACATTAGAGGGAATTGGCACCAAACATAGTTATTAGGGTGTACCCAGGAATACCCACGCCTATGGAGACACCATGTAAAACAAGATATGGTAAGTCAGTAGGAGACCACAAGCAATTCTGGTGACTCACCCTTTGCCCGCTGGCAGCCTGTTATTGGGCACAACTTCCAGAGTTCAGTTCCCCTTTAACATTCGTATCTGGAATATTTATTTAAGAAATTTGCCCGCTGTCAGGTGAACAATAAAACGGGTTAATGAGGTCAGTTGTGTGTATTCATTGCCTTTAAGTTTTATAATGCGCTCTCTATTTAAAATACGCATTTGCAATTTACAAAAGCCCATTACCATTGTTGTTCGGCTAATGGCATTGCTTTTACCTGGACAGACACATAATTGATGGGATTTTTTATTTTGCATTGCGTATCAGGGTACATTTTATTATCTGATTCCAATTTATGACACAGTGAGAAGACAGAGCAGCCCCAGCGGCCAAATGAAGTACTGCTGTGGCAGCCGCCCGTGCTGCTCTGTCTTCTATCTGAGTGACAGGTGATGTCTGATGACATCATCACAGCGGGCGCCGGTAAATTCAATTCGGTCGCCCTGTCAGCTCTGTGTCGTAAGGCACAGGTCAGACTGCATTTCATTGACACAGGTAAGACTTTCATGGGCACTGGTATATGGCTGCATTTCATTGGCATTGGTATATGGTTATATTTCATGGGCACTGGTATATGGCTGTATTTCATGGGCACTGGTATATGGCTCTATTTCATGGGCACTGGTATATGGCTCTATTTCATGGGCACTGGTATATGGCTGTATTTCATGGGCACTGGTATATGGCTGTATTTCACGGGCACTGGTATATGGCTGTATTTCACGGGCACTGGTATATGGCTGCATTTGTTAGGCACTAGTATATGGCTGCATTTCATGGGCACTGGTATATGGCTGGATTTCATGGGCACTGGTATATGGCTGCATTTCATGGGCACTGGTATATGGCTGCATTTCATGGGCACTGGTAAATATTTTAGTACACCATTTGGTTCAGAATATTTTTTTTCTTGTTTTCCTCCTCTAAAACCTAAGTGCGTCTTATGGAGCGAAAAATATGTTAAGTGGACAGTACAGGGGGCAGAAGGGTACAGTACAGGGGGAGGGTAAGTGGACACACTACAGGGGGTAGGAGGGTACAGTACAGGGGGGAGCAGGAGGGCACAGCACAGGGGAGGGTAGGTGGACAGTACAGGGGACAGGAGGGCACAGCACATGGGGAGGGTAAGTGGACAATACAGGGGGCAGGAAGGTACAGTACAGGGGGAGGGTAAATGGACAGAGTACAGGGGGCAGGAGTGTACAGTACAGTGGAAAGCAGGAGGGCACAACACAAGGGGAGCGTAAGTGGGCACAGTACAGGGGTCAGGAGGATACAGTACAGGGGGGAGCAAAAGGGCACAGTACAGGAGGTAGGTAAGTGGACACAGTACAGGAGGTAGGAGGGTATAGTACAGGGCAGAGCAGGAGGGCACAGTACAGGGGGTGGGTAAGCGGACACAGTACAGGGGGAAGAAGGGTAAAGTACAGGGGCAGAGTAAGTGGACACAGTACAGGGGGCAAGAGGGTACAGTACAGGGGAAAGGTAAGTGGATATAGTACAGGGGACAGGAGGGTACAGTACAGGGGGGGGGAGCAGGAGGGCACAGCACAGGGCGAGGGTAAGAGGACAGTACAGGGGCAGGAAGGCACAGCACAAGGGGACGGTCAGTGGACAGTACAGGGGGCAGGAGTGTACAGTACAGGGGAGAGCAGGAGGGCACAGCACGAGGGGAGGGTAAGTGGGCACAGTACAGGGGCCAGGAGGATACAGTACAGGGGGGATAAAAAGGGCACAGTACAGGGGGTGGGTAAGCGGACACAGTACAGGGGACAGGAGGGTACAGTATAGGGGCGGTAATGAATAATACAGATATGGTCTCCTCAAGCAGAGCTGCGCAGGGAAGCTGCCCTCACAGATACCACCTATTCTGGCAGGCTGTCAGTGGGCTAAATCTACACTGGAATGACAACTCCCCCTCTACCTTCCCCTCCAGAGTGGTTTGCTCTCTTCTGGAACTTTGCAACAGGCTGTAATAATAATCCCCCCTCTGCTCCCAACATTAGTACCAAAATTGGGCTGTAGTAATTGGTGATCAGTGGCAGGCTTAGACTTTAAAAGGAAAACAGGGGGGGGGGGGGGGGGGGGGGGGGGGGGGGGGGGGGGGGGGGGGGGGGGGGGGGGGGGGGGGGGGGGGGGGGGGGGGGGGGGGGGGGGGGGGGGGGGGGGGGG
>BLSH010046864.1:0-36613 GCA_018402905.1 Glandirana rugosa | reverse complement strand
TCTCTAACTTCTGTATGATGTCCTCTACCAGTCTCTGAAGTTTGACGTAAAAATTACTCGAAAAGAACGTGATTTCTACGGTTATTACCGGTTGTTATTTACGTACAATTAAATTTAACTACTATAATTAATTTTCACCTTATATTATGTTAATATATATTTTTATATGTATAAAAAAAATTTGACATTAAAAGCCAAAGCCAAAAGCCGATACACGTAGGACGTAAAAGCCAAAGCCATGGTTTTAAAGGTAAACCACGTGGGGATAACATTTGGGTACTTATGGTATTTCTACGTAAGGGACTTAGTACTTTCAGACGAAAGCCCCCCCGCGTACGCGCCCTCGAGACCCCGTGTTTCTCGCCTCCACGGGCTCAGTGAGGCAGGGCGGGCTCCTATAGCTGGCGGCGTTGCGGAGCTCCGATTCAAGCGTCCATGTCGGAGCTCCCGCGCATGCGCCCCCCCGAAAGCAGACTTTCATGATTCAGGGAATGCATCTTTATGGTATTCATGGGTTTACAATAGGGGTGCACCAAATGGAAATTTTGGTACCGAAACCGAAAATGCAGGATGCACATAGCCGAAAACCGAAACCGAAAATTACAGTTTAAAAAAAATATGTATATTTTTATATATAATTGTATTATATTCCACTTTTAATTAATATCATCAATTTAAATTAACATGCATTTATTGTTGGCCATTATTGGCATCTTTAGTGCAAGAAAAGCTCATTAAAAATGCAGTTTGAAGTCTCTGACCATCTCCTGTAGTATGTCTTCAATCTCTTAATTAAACTTAAACATACTGCTAATAGTATTGGCAAAATTTCTATTCGGTACACCTCCAGCAGACATGATACAGGAGATGGCCAGAGACTGTAGACATAGTACAGGAGATGGTCAGAAACTGCATAGTAAAGGAAATGGTCAGAGACTGCAGACATGATACAAGAGATCAATGCAGCCTCATCAGTGCCCATCAAATGCAGCCTCCCCAGTGTCCATCAGATGCAGCCTCACCAGTGCCCATCAGATGCAGCCTTACCAGTGCCCATCAGATGCAGCAGCCGCCAGTGCCCATCTGATGGAGCCAACCAGTGCCCATGAGATGCAGCCCACCAATGCCCATCACATGCAGCCTCACCAGTGCCCATGAGATGCAGCCTCACCAATGCCCATGAAATGCAGCCCACCAGTGCCCATGAGATGCAGCCTCACCAGTGCCCATGAGATGCAGCCCACCAGTGCCCATGAAATGCAGCCCACTAGTGCCCATGAGATGCAGCCCACCAGTGTCCATGAGATGCAGCTCACCAGTGCCCATGAGATACAGCCTCCCCAGTGCCCATGAGATACAGCCTCACCAGTACCCATGAGATATAGCCTCACTAGTGCCCATGAGATGCAGCCCACCAGTGCCCATGAGATGCAGCCCACCAGTGCCCATGAGATGCAGCCCACCAGTGCCTATGAGATGCAGCCCCACCAGTGCCCATGAGATAAAGCCTCACTAGTGCCCATGAGAGGCAGCCCTCCAGTGCCCTTGAGATGCAGCCCACCAGTGCCCATGAGATGCAGCCTACAAGTGCCCATGAGATGCAGCCTACAAGTGCCCATGAGATACAGCCTCACCAGTGCCTGCTAGCTGGATTGAATCGCCGGGCAGCACTGTAACAATGTCCTGCCTCCTAGGCCGCCTCCTATGACACACGGCACAATGATCCCTGGCATTGGATCTGTGTGTTGTCCATCACAAGAAGCAGGACATTGTTACAGCGATGCCCGGCGATTCCATCCAGCTCCATGACAAATTGTGAGATTGCACTAGCAGGCACTGGTGAGGCTGTATCTGACACTCGCAAGGAGAGGAGGAGGGAGGGGTGGACTCTGCCAGGGGCACACCAGGATGACACATGTGTGGCAACCGGCGGGGCGGACCCTGCCCCCTTTTCGGCTTCATCTGCATTTTTTTTCTTTTGGCCGCCTGCCGAAAACACAATTTTCGGCCAATATGTTTAGACGCCCGAAATTTCGGTGCACCACTAGTTTACATGAGTACCGGTGTATACCCATGTACAGGCTATGAGTACCTGGACTTCCAGGACACAAAAATAGGCCAATATTTACATCTAAAATATCCTCATACATCCGTGTACATGAGGCCTTTGGGTACCAAGCCTGTGACATTCGTCATTATGCAGGCTCAAGTTTTAAGCCCCCTCCGACTGCTAGCGCAGATTTGCCAGGCCTATAATTCACCACAGCACACCTCCGGGTACTTGTACACAGTACTGATGAATAAATATCAGATTCCTGTCAGAAAATCCCCGCTTAAAAATGTGAGGATGGTTTGTATAGTAAATACGTGTATTCACTCGTACACATATGTGTGTGTAAGAATTCTAGCTTTTTTGGGGGGTGTCGAATGCATATATGTGCATACGTGGGTGGAGCACCCTCCTAGGTAGGCTGCTAGTAAGAATTAGGCAAATTTAGTTCTTGGGGCTCTGCTGTAATCAGCAGAGCAGTACGTGATTGCTTTGGTATGCTCTGGGCTCTGCAGGCTGCAAGTTTGATTGCTTCCCCCTGCCTTCTGGAGACTTCCAAAATATAGTGGGTTGGAGAATCAAATGAGCTGCCTGAATATTTATGCAACTCCAGGCAATCCCTGAGGGAGGGTGCCCAGATGGTGGCTGGGAGAGTGCATAAATTGTCTGGGGCTTGGGGGAGCAATGTTCTTCCGCAGGAGGAAAGGTTCCCAGCTAGGAGGGCTGCTGCCCTTCCTGGCAGCCCAGCTGAAGATCTTGCTAGTCTCATTGAGGTCCCAGCTGTACAAAGCTGGTGGGGGCTATTCTGCTGCATGTTCCTAGAGAACTAAAAGAGGGGTTTTTACCAAGGATCCAGTCTTCACAGAGGAGACTGTCTGCCTGAGCCTGGAGGGAGACATTCAAGTACCCAGGGACACTATGAGTGCAGACCTGAGAGAGGAATCCTAGTGACTGTTGCTGCTGTTAACCCCTGGTGCGCTAGTATTAAGACTTGCCTGGCCTGGAACCCTGTTTATCGTGTCCCCAGTGTTGTCCACTTTATGTCCTACTGCTTAAGGGACTGTTCTGAAAAGTAGCTATTAGGGTTGCACTGATACCGGTATCGTTGCCAATACTAAGCATTTGCACGAATACTCATGCTTAGAATACTCGTGCTTGTGCAAATGCTCTGATATCTGAAACCAATACCTTTGCTGTGCGATTTGAGCCCATATAAAATTTATGTGCTCAAACTGTACTCCACAGAATCACATGTGATCTGAACAGGAATACGGTGCGATTCCTGTCCGAATCACATACTGTTCCCCCACTGCTCCTGTGTGAACCCAAGTTTGTCATAGTGACTTCAGCATGAGTTCACACAGGAGCGATGTGGGAAATCGCATGTGATTCGGACAGGAATCGCATGCATTCCTGTTCAAATCACATGCAATTCTTTGCAATGTGATTTGAGCCCATTCATTTTGTGTGGGCTCAGATCTCACCGCATCAGCCGGTATCGGTGGGTACTTGAGCACAAGTACATTAAAACAGTTAATGAGCGTTTCGCAATAGGAGCAGTTTTTTTTAAATTCTGACTAGGTTTGGGAGCGCTGTCTTGCATAACGAGCAGAATTAAGCCCCTGTGCATGCAATACCACATGTGGCCAGAGGTGCGGGGGCGCTGGTGAGCCTCGGAGACGCTCGGAAGCATTCGGAAATACTTTGAAATACCGAAAGTGTAAACAGTTCCCGATCATTTCCGAATGAATGTTTCTGAGCCTCACCAGCACCACCACACCTCTGGCCACAAATGGTATTGCATACACCAGGCACCCCCGGACCTGTGGCTACATCCAGTACTGCATTGACAAGCAGGGCTGTGGAACAAATTAACTGAGTTTCCATTATTTCCTATGGGGAAACATGCCTTGATATACGAGTGCTTTGGATTACAAGCATTCTCCTGGAACAGATCATTAATCCAAGGTTCCACTGTATTGGTACTTGTACTTGCTCTTAAAAAACAGATATTGGTGCATCCCTAGTTTATACACTATTCTGACTCCTAACTGTTGTAATGGCGACTTATCCCTTGTTGAGACCTCTATGCCTGGCCTGTATAAGCAGATATGATCACCGCAGACAGTTCTTATCAGATAGTGACTCACCAATTACCGATTCCTTCCATGAGCGTTTATTCATTGGAATAGTAGGTACAGCATACAACAAATGTGACAGATGGTCGAAAGATGGTAACTGCAGGTCAAAACATAGTAATGTGTCCTAGGATGCGAGTGGATTGAGTGAGGCCTTCTAGCATGTAGCCATATTCTTTACCTCATGAGAGAGAGGACACAGGAAGAGGAACTAGAATAGCAGAGTGCACCCGGAACAGGAAGTTACAGAGTAGAGTGAACTAGGAAGAGGAAATTAGCTCACAGAGGATGGGAGGTACACACTTAGAAAATACAATAGAAAGGTGTAATATCCAAAAGAACCACAAGATGGCATTATAATAACCAACTATAAAAACATTACTATAGCTGCATATTTATGTTACATGCAAATCATGTAACAGAACATACACTATATTGTCAAGAGTATTAGGATGCCTGCCTTTACACGCACATGAACTTTAATGGCATCCCTGTCTTAGTCAATAGGGTTCAATATTGAGTTGGCCCACCCTTAGCAGCTATAACAGCTTCAACTCTTCTGGGAAGGCTGTCCACAAGGTTTAGGAGTGTCTATGGGAATGTTTGACCATTCTTCCAGAAGTGCATTTGTGAGGTCAGGACTGATGTTGGATGAGAAGGCCTGGCTCACAGTCTCTGCTCCAATTCATCCCAAAGGTGTTCTGTTTGGTTGAGGTCAGGACTCTGTACAGGACAGTCAAGTTCCCCCCCCCCCAAACTCACTCGTCCATGTGTTTATGGACTTTGCTTTGTGCACTGTGTGCAGTCATGTTGGAGCAGGAAGGGACCATCTCCAAACTGTTCCCACAAAGTAGGGAGCATTAAATTGTCAAAAATGTCTTGCTATGCTGGTGCCTTAAGAGTTCCCTTCACTGAGCCTAAGAGACCAAGCCCAACCCCTGAAAAACAACCCCCCGCCATAATCCCCCCACTGGTCCAAATAATGATTTGGACCAGTGCACAAAGCAAGGTCCATAAAGACATGGATGAGCGAGTTTGGGGTGGAGGAACTTGACTGGCCTGCACAGAGTCCTGACCTCAACCCGATAGAACAACTTTGGGGTGAATTAGAGCGGAGACTGAGAACCAGTCCTTCTCGTCAGTGCCTGACCTCACAAGTGCACTTCTGAAGAATGTTTAAACATTCCCATAGACACTCCTAAACCTTGGAGACTCATGGCTATATTAGATCAAAAGGGTGCTTCTACTAAATACTGAGCAAAGGGTCTGAATACTTAGGACCATGTGATATTTCAGTTTTTCTTTTTAAATAAATCTGCAAAAATGTCAACAATTCTGTGTTTTTCTGTCAATATGGGGTGCTGTGTGTACATTAATGAGGGAAAAAAATGAACTTAAATGATTTTAGCAAATGGCTGCAATATAACAAAGAGTGAAAAATTTAAGGGGGTCTGAATACTTTCTGTACCCACTGTATAACCTATCCGGTGCTAAAGGGGTGTGACTACATGTGAACGCTAACAATTCTGAATGTCCCACCTGCACACTTCTATACACCCTTTCCAGCAAACTTAGGGAACGCTGCATTGCACTATTGCACTACATTGCAATACACGTTTAAGCTGGCCAACTGCGTCAATAGGGGATGAATCAAACCACAAGTCACCTATAACTAAAATTTTGACTTGGCTGGCCTGATTTTTGAAAAATTAAATTTTACATTGAAATCAAATACCCCAAACTAGTTTGAAAAGTCTGTAAGAAATCAGCTATTAGGAATAGTCATATGGTCTACAAAAGAGCAATTGTGATTCCTCCTTAGTGCAATTTCCTCAGCAGTGTTCAGGGGCGGATCCAGGGGGTGGGCAACAGGGCAATTGCTCCCCCCGAGAAAATAGTTAGCGGGTCAGGCAGCCGGCGGGTGGGCAGTCAGGTCAGTAAGCGGGCCAGCAAGTACCGATAAGTGAAAAGGGTGGGCCAGTGGGTGAGCGGAGCAGGCAGGCAGTCATGCCAGTTAGCGGGCCGATGGGTGAACGGGAAGGCAGGCAATGGGGCACGTGACAATCCACATCTGGTGGCAAGTAATGTGGCAAGTGAAAACTGCATCTGGTAGCAGGTAATGTGGCAAATGACCAGCTGCATATGGTGGCAAGTGACAAGCTGCATCTGGTGGCAGGTGACAGCGGCAAGTGACGCGCAGCATCTGGTGGCAGGCGACACGCAGCATCTGGTGGCAGGCGACGGCGGCAAGTGACGCGCAGCATCTGGTGGCAGGCGACGGCGGCAAGTGACGCGCAGCATCTGGTGGCAGGTGACGGCGGCAAGTGACGCGCAGCATCTGGTGGCAGGCGACGGCGGCAAGTGACGTGCAGCATCTGGTGGCAGGCGACGACGGCAAGTGACACGCAGCATCTGGTGGCAGGCGAAGACGGCAAGTGACACGCAGCATCTGGTGGCAGGCGACGACGGCAAGTGACACGCAGCATCTGGTGGCAGGCGACGATGGCAAGTGACACGCAGCATCTGGTGGCAGGCGATGGCGGCAAGTGACACGCAGCATCTGGTGGCAGGTGACGATGGCAAGTGACACGCAGCATCTGGTGGCAGGTGACAGTGGCAAGCGACACACTCAGGGTTCCCACTAATTCTGCATTATGGTTAGTTGAACTATTTCATTTTATATTACAATTCATCCTGACACCATATCAACCATGGTACCAGGATGATTGAAGTGCCAACACCAGCTATTGCCCAGGCAAATTGCCCACGAAAAACATTATTTTCTGGCAGTGCCCCTCCCAAGGCTGACTCTGGATCTGCCCCTGGCTGTGTTGACATCAATCCCTTCCATCTTCTAATGCGTCAGTGACAGGAGGGAATATGCTGGTGTGGAATCACAGCCATGCCTTGTTTTTGTTGTCTTTAAAACATTCTGATCTTTTCTATGGGAGCTTTGGAATTCAGGGCATGAATTCCACCACCAGGAAATGACACAATGTACCATTCCAATTTCAAGGGGAACAATGCCTTCTAGATGCAGATAGTCTGGATAGTGATGCATGTACGTATCTGAGCCTACTACTGATGCTGGGATTTGGATGAGATGTCTTTACAAGGAAATGACATTTATTTGCATATATAAAAATAAAGATATGCCAGAACTACCACACTGTCATATATATATATATACGTCATTTAAAGTAAGTAACTAAAGGTAACACTTTTTTGTATTGAAAAGAGAGGAGAAGGATTAGAACACCTGTTAGGTTTTCATTGCCCTCTGTTCCCCCTGTTAGGGAGATTTACGCTAGGACTATTATCATCGAGGATGAAAGTGAAAAACAATCCCAAATTTTGGGTTGCCACCAGAGCAGGAATAGAGGAGAAATCTTCTGATGGGGAAACCAGTTCTGATGATCCTGGTGACAACCAGGGGTTCCCTCACTTTGGAGAGATTTCCTCTGACTTCCTGTTTTTGCTATGGGAGAGGAAGTGAAGGAAAATCTCCCCAATGGCATACAGATGGCAAAAGAACTGACAGCTATAATCCTCCCTTAACCACTTCAGCCCCGGAAGGATTTCCCCCTTTAGGACCAGAGCACTTTTTGCGATTCGGCACTGCGTCGATTTAACTGACAATTGCGCGGTCGTGCGACGTTGTACCCAAACAAAATTTGCGTCCTTTTTTCCCCACAAATAGAGCTTTCTTTTGGTGGTATTTGATCCCCTCTGTGTCGTTTCTGATCTCCGCTATAAACAAAAAAAGGGTGACAATTTTGCAAAAAAAAAAAAAACAAATTTCTTACTTTTTGCTAAAATCCAAATCCAAAAAAATATATAAAAAAACATTTTTTTCATCGGTTTTGGCCGATTTATATTCTACCTCATATTTTTGGTAAAAAAAAAATCGCAATTGGCGTTTGTTGATTGGTTTGTGCAAAAGTTGCTGCGTTTACGAATGTTGAGAATTAATTTATGGGTTTTTTTTATATTTTACTATTAATGGCGGCGATCTGCGATTTTTAGCGGTACTGCGATATTGTAGCAGACATGTCGGACCATTTTGATACTTTTTTGGGACCATTGGCATTTATAGAGCGATCAGTACTATGAAAATGCACTGATTACTGTATAAATGCCATTGTCAGTGAAGGGGTTAACCTGCAGGGAGCGCTCTAAGGGTTAACTGTGTTCCCTGTGTGTGTTCTAACTGTATGGGGGCTGGGCTTCCATATACAGGAAGCCTGTGATCACAGCCCTTCCCCCTCTATGAGAACGGAGATCCGTGTTTACATACACCGACCTCCGTTCTCTCACTGGGGTGGGGGGGATCGCGGGTAGCCGGCGGAGATCGCGTCCGCCCTACCCGCTCCCTGGCCCCCCCAGAACATAGTGAGCGTGTGATTGTGCCCACAGTACTAGTTATCGCGCCCGCCGTTAGGTAACAGTGGTTTGCGATAACGAACCACTTTGCCGCCGTCAATCCACAGCGGGTGGTCGGCAAGTGGTTGTAAGCCCCACTCATGAAATTTGATCTAAGCAGATATATCTGTAGTGTTTACTTGTCTCTCTCCAAATCTCTAAGGCTCCTTTCACACTGAGGTGCTTTACAGACGCTATTTAGCTAAAAATAGCGTCTGTAAAACGTTTCAAAAATCCCCCCCAATCCACCCCAATGTGAAAGCCCTGAGTGCTTTCACGCTGGGGCGGTACACTTGCGGGTCGTTACAAAAAGTCCTGCAAGCAGCATCTTTGGGGTGGTGATGGGAGCGGTGCATATACCACCTACCTATACCTCTACCGCCCATGCCATCAAAATGAATGGCAAGCGCTTCCGAAGCAGCTGCACATAGCCTCGATAACACAGAGGGCCGGCACTTTTAACCCCATTTGAACCCCTTGTGGGGGGTTAAAAGCGCTGCACTCCTGACTGAATAGCGGCGCCCTATTGCCAGTAAAACTCTGCTAAAACTAGCGGGGTTTTACCACGACTGTGGCTAAGCTGCAGTGTGAAAGTAGCCTTAGTGTCGTTTCTCTCTGGTGCTTCGTTCCTCTGTTAACAGCATGAGTCACTTCTGAGAAGTTTTCTGACACATGAGATAATATGAGCTAAACTTTATGGGAGATTTACTAAAACTGGAGAGAGCAGAATCTGGTGCAGCTGTGCATAGGAACCAATCAGCTTCTTCAGTGAAGCTTTGACAATAAAACCTGGAAGCTGATTTTTATGCACAGCCACACCAGATTTTACACTCTTCAGTCTTAGTAAATAACTCCCTTTGTATTGGGGAGGGAGATAAGCAGGGCTGCTGTTAGGAACCACAGGCCCCATACAGCTTAACTGATAGGGCCCCCTTCCCCGTCCAAATGTGACTGACAACATAAATTTATCAGTCCCTTTCTCTGTAGCCTCAGCTGCACAGATGATTTAACAGGAACTGCTCCAAGGCTCCCTGCTCATTCACACACACAGACACACAATTTATTATGCTTCAGTGATGAATGGACACAGCAGTGATTGGTACTGATCGCTCACTGTGTTCATTCAGGAAAGGAAGGGGCCAGTAAATTTCATTTTTACTAGCCCCTCTCCTGCTCTCCATCTTGAAACATTCCCACATTCCCCTGTGTGCCTGCAGCAGCTCCCGGCAGGAGAGGGGAGGGAAGCTGGCAGTGCTACAGGGGAAATGGGGCACACACGGGGGCCCAGACAGCAGATGGAAGGGGCGAATGTGCTAGAACCAATCTGCTTGTAATGCAGCCAGGGGGGGAAGAAGAGGAGAAGCTGGCAGTGCTGCTGGGGGAGGCAGATAAGGTTGGTGACAGTATAGCCGGACCTCCTGCTCGTCAGGGGCTGGGGCTCAGTACAGGAGAGCTGGCTGTACTGCCTTATCAGCGGCCCTGGAGATAAGCACAATGCTTGTCTAAGAATACAGCTCTGCATGTTCCTCTGCCTATGGGGGGGGGGGGGGGTCCCTTTCCTCCAATCAGCTCTCACACAGTGTCTCAGAGCCGTAACTGCAGTTCCACACTTCCGTCTCTATACTACTCACAGATGCATAAGGTGGCCATTCACTACATTGGGTAGTAGGTGAGGGTTTACAACCACTTTAAGAAAGGCCAGGCCAAGGCTGGGACTCTGTCACCTGTCATAATGTACGGTGAATATCCCTGGAAGGTAATTTGTTTGTATTTAATGTGCTTTTTGCAAACCTTGGATGACACGTAGGGGGTTGGTTTACTAAAGCAAAATAGAATGTGCACTTTGCAAGGGCACTTGTTCCATAACTTAATAAATGAGATGAACCTTCACTTTGCAAAGAATACCCAATCATGTGCATGGAAAATAAAAAAACAGCATTTTTGCTTGCACATGGCTGGATGATGGAAGTCATTTACTAAGCACTGGCACAACTGCACTTGCAGAGGGCACCTGCACTTGCAAAGTGCACAGTCTATTTCCCTTTAGTAAATCAACTCCTACCTGTCCAATGAATAAGGAGAATGACTACTCATGCAAGACCAATGAGGATCAGCTGGATGGTCAGGATGGAGAGCCTCACACAACACAGGTGGCAGAGGTTATCCAAATTGTGAACAAGCAAAGCCCCCTTCCTCTTCCTGGGGATCGATGGAGGATTTCTGGTTATTAATTATTACTTATTTTGGCACTTCAGCAATCTGTTTTGGGTGATGCCAGGAAGTTCGTGCAAATACACAGAATGGTGAAAAATGTTTTCCTTGCCTGCTTGTCCATTACTGACCCTGGCCTGAACCCTGACCTTACTTCTGCTAACACTATTGTACCTAATCTGATTGCCAGTTGCCAACCCGCTATCTGTGCCACCATTATCGCCAGCTGGCAGTCTCTTAGACAACACACCTGCCCGGGGCCATAGCCATCATATCACCTGTCCTCCGATCCTGTGGTCCCACTTTATATTCCTATGTCCAGTCTCCTGTCCATCATCTCTTAAGGGGAAGCTACACACCTCTGACCAGTCCAGGTACACCTGTCTTCCTGTACCAGCTTCTGGCAAGGACTAAGAGGCACTTGTGCCACTCTGTGCCCCTGTGCTACCTGTTCATTTTACCAGGGGCCATGAGCCGGAGGTGTAAAGGAGGCCATACTCATCTCTCACAGCTCCTCCTCCAGAGTCCAGAGAAAGAGCTATAACCAGAAATCTAGGACAAAAAATAAACCCTCCCTCTAAAAAAAAAAAAAAATTGGAATTCAAGTTTTTTTGTTTTTATTATACATGTCACGTACCTGGTGGGTAGAGCCTCCCTTGCATCTCTGACTCTGGGCCTCTGACAGAGTATACAGGTAGTGCAGGAGTGCAGAGTCGCACGAGTGCCGGTAAACATGCTTTGCTGGTCGGCTGCTGTCCACCTGATGACAGCGGGTCACCATTGGTAGTAGCAGGCTGGTATTTAGCTGAAGAGCAGATCCCAACAGGTAGCTTGAATGTAAACAGAGTCAGACAGGCCGGGTCATACACAAATGATCAGATCAAAATACAGATGCAGAGGCAGGAGAATGGTCAAAGAACAAGCAGAGGTTGATACAGGTGGAAAACAGGAATAGTCAGGAACAAGCCGAGTCAATACTTCAAGAGCAGGTACAGATACAGGAAACAGGTTTACTCATGGAATGCTGTAGATGAGACAGCACTGATCCTGCGTTCTGATCCAGCTTAAATAGCCCATTTGCCGCCCTTATATGTCACGGAATGCGCATGCGCACATGCCTTCCAGGCATTCAGGGAACAGGGATTCTTCTGCGGCTATTAACCTGTCTGCTGACAGAGCCTTCCTGACAATTCTACAATTAAAAGATACCTGGAAACTTGCCAGACACGACCCAGTGATGCTGGAAATTTTCTGCGGTTGCTGGGTCAATGTGGGATAATTTACACCTCCTGAATTCTGATACAGGAGATGTAAACAATATAGTATATATTCTATAATATAACTTTCTAGCAATTTACTAATACTAGTAGCATAATGATTAAAAATAGTGAGTTTAGTTCCACTTAAAGGCTTTTATGTCACACATGACACTCAAAGTAATGACAATAAATAATAGATGTGCTTTCACTATCTCTGCATACTGTGAAATATGTAATGCACTCTCATGCATTAACTTTCTGACAGCATTCATATATTTCTGTAAAATAAAAGCTTCTGCATTGTGGCAGTTACCTCTTAGAGCTGAACTCCATGCAGAACAAAAGGTAGTATTTAGTTGTAATGTGTATACTTGTTGCTGGTCAGGTCTTCTTTTTGGCCTTAGTTGTTCCTGTGCGCCATAAAATGAAAGACAATGTACGCTGTGATTTAAATATATTGTACATTCACATCAGTTCCCTGTCCTTAAGGAGCTTACAATCTATGGCCCTTAACTCACATTCATACATACACATAATAGAACCATATAGTAGTCTTGTACACACTACTCAGCGCCAATGTGCCCCCAAGTGATATACAATCATACACTATATACAGCAATATAAAACAATAAAAAAACATATATATCATATGAGCAATATAAATTGTGTCTCCACATAAAACAGCAGCCGCTATATCAAATACATTAAATAAAACACAGTAGTAATGAATAAAATTAATAGAACAGTTTCATGAAACAATCCAATACTGCTAGCTGCGCTCCTGTCAATGGTTAAAATCATGACCGGCATTCATATGCTTGACCATTTGAGGATTAGTAGCTGACTCCTTATGATATAGAAAAGTCTCTTAGAGGATGGTGGCCCTAAATCAACGTTGAAAATTGTGCACCATACACCAAGATCTGCACCGCGGGAGTCCCACTCCACCAAGGGTTCAAACTCACCATTATGATGGGTATCACACGCCTTAATAATCACAGTGCCATCCGTTTCCCGGGGGGCCGATTTAGGCAGGAGCAAATGAACCTACCAGCATGTCATTGGAGTGTGGGAGGAAAAAGGAGTACCTGGAGGAAACCCACACAGGCACAGGGAGAACATGCAAGCTCCATGTAGGTTGTGTCATTGTTGGATTTGAATTGGTGACTAGAGCTGCATGGCAGAAGCTTTAACCACTAAGCCACTCCACTGCCCATTGAGAAGGCACTTGCTTCCTGTAAAGGTGACCATTCACGATGGCCTGTTTCCAGGGCTGCTGATAGAAATCGCGGGGCCCCTGTCTTTAAACAGCTTAAAATATGCCTAATCGTCCTAATGTGTATGGACACATAGGATAACATTAAGCTGCCTCTACAGGCAAAACACTAAACTCCTGTAGAAGCAACGTGCATGGAGCCTAAGTTAGAAAGATAACAAACTTCAGGGCTGAGAGGAGGGGGGCTCACACAGGAAAGGGGATTAATGAGGGACGACTGTCTCTTTCTTATCAGATAATAGCTGGCAGCAAGGGAGGAGGGAAGGAGAGCAGCATTCATCTGCTGGAGGAAAAGAGACACAATTGTCATCTGTCACTAATCCCCCCTGTGTGGGCCCCCCTGTATGCTCCGGGCCCTCGACACCAGGGCTAGTGGTTCCCCTCTATTAGCGGCCCTGCCTGTTTCTAGGAACAGTCGACTGGTGGCACTAGTGCCTTCTTGGAGCTGATTTGAGCACTGACAAGCAGATAAGAGTGTGGTATTCTGGTGGGGTTTTCATTGATCACTTCTATCTCTTCTCTGTGGGTCCTGGGCAGCAAAAAATTAAAGAGCCCCCTCCTTGTGTAAATGCAAATTGGTAATGTCTTAATGCTATTAAAGTTTTGCCTATAGAGATTTTAAAGTACCGTAGTTTGTTGCCATTTCATGGACGGGCGTGCAAAATTTTACATCTAGACACGTTTGGTATCTATTTACTTTGCTCAGCATCATCTTTTATATTTTACCAAAAATGTGGTATTATTTTGTGTTTGTGTGCACTATATTGCATTTAAAGTTTTACTAAACCCACAACAGTAAAATCGTTCTGTATATGCAGTAAAGCATGCTTGTTATATTCACTGTGGAACCTAATCC
Source organism: Glandirana rugosa (assembly GCA_018402905.1). NCBI lineage: Eukaryota > Metazoa > Chordata > Amphibia > Anura > Ranidae > Glandirana > Glandirana rugosa. The sequence goes on along the minus strand of BLSH010046864.1, from coordinate 22,401 downwards.
TCGCATTGTGTAAAAAAGGCTGTTTGATCCTGTCTTCTATGCTTCTCCCCTTTTTCCACAGTCCCCTAACCATCTCCTGATAGAACAGAGGCTAGGGGTCAAGCTGCACATGCTCAGTTTGGTGTGTATTGCAAGAGAGTTTTTTTTTCTTGGGAGGGTGCATGTGATCAACACAGGGCCAATGAGCACTGTCCAGACAGAGGGTCAGCGGTCCTGCAGCCATATAGGACAGTCAGAGCAGAATGAAAACTCCTCCTAAAAACTTGAACCAGACACTGATAGAAGTCACAAGACTGCTCTAACTGCTGATGAGAAAAGGTATTTAGCATTTTATATTTACTATAACAACTACATTTCCATGTTCTGTGTACCGTGGGAGACCAGATATAGTGGATGCATGCTCCCGGGTTTAGTAACACTTCAAGAGTCCTTTCACACATATGGACTGTTCAGGTCCGCCTGTCAGTTTCTCAGGCAGACCTGAATGGACGCTCCATGCACCTTTATGGAGCATCGGATGAGAGCGGCGACATGTCCGCTAAATCCAGAGGGACGGAAACCATATTTTCTATCCGTCTGGCAGATCAGATCGGATGAAAACAGACAGGCGGATCCGTTTTCATCCAATCCCCTATAGAGGACAGCAGGGATCTGACAGGTCCATCTCTGCACAGTGAGCAGAGACGGACCTGTCATCTGCCGGCTCCGCGGGGATCAACGGATCGATCCCTGCTGAGCAAGTAGAGTCCGTGAAAATGGACATGCCTGTGTGAAAGGACCCTAGGTGATTTTTTTTTTCCAGAAAATTTGCTTTTGATGGGCGACTGTGCAAAAATAAAGGAGCATACGATTTGCAACAACTACTGTTTAATTCTCCAGGGCCTCTGCTTTCAGAAAATATATAATGTTTGGGGGTCTAAGTACTCTTCTAGTTTAAAAAAATGCAGATTTTTACATATTTGTGAAAAAAAAATGTAAATTTCCCTGGACAGCAATTGTTAGGGTTCTCTTGTCTCAAAAGTGCTACCAAGGAAAGTATATCCATTGCTCATAAAAACAGCCTATATTTGTTAAGTTGGATGAGTGGACTTTGTAATGCAATTTTAGGACAAGAGACATTTGTTAAATCACATGACCTATGTCGCTCATCTTCCAGCTGCTGTAAAATAACATCTAGAAGGAAAAGTCAACACAAGCCCGGTAATAATATTCACAGCACACACCTACAACACAATTAAATGGAAAGAAAGATTAGTTGTTAGAATCTTAGATTTGAGACATAAGTCACACAATGTAGACCTAAGACAGAGGTCACACAATGTAGATCTGAGACAGAGGTCACACAATGTAGACCTGAGACAGAGGTCTCACAATTTAGACCTGAGACAGAGGTCACATAATGTAGACCTGAGACAGAGGTCTCACAATGTAGACCTGAGACAGAGGTCACACAATGTAGACCTGAGACAGAGGTCACACAATGTAGACCTAAGACAGAGGTCACACAATGTAGACCTGAGACAGAGGTCACACAATGTAGATCTGAGACAGAGGTCACACAATGTAGACCTGAGACAGAGGTCACACAATTTAGACCTGAGACAGAGGTCTCACAATGTAGACCTGAGACAGAGGTCACACAATTTAGACCTGAGACAGAGGTCTCACAATGTAGACCTGAGACGGAGGTCACACAATGTAGACCTGAGACGGAGGTCACACAATGTAGATCTGAGACAGAGGTCACACAATGTAGATCTGAGACAGAGGTCACACAATGTAGACCTGAGACAGAGGTCACACAATGTAGATCTGAGACAGAGGTCACACAATGTAGATCTGAGACAGAGGTCACACAAGGTAGACCTGAGACAGAGGTCACACAATGTAGATCTGAGACGGAGGTCACACAATGTAGATCTGAGACAGAGGTCACACAATGTAGATCTGAGACGGAGGTCACACAATGTAGATCTGAGACGGAGGTCACACAATGTAGATCTGAGACAGAGGTCACACAATGTAGACCTGAGACGGAGGTCACACAATGTAGACCTGAGACGGAGGTCACACAATGTAGATCTGAGACAGAGGTCACACAATGTAGATCTGAGACAGAGGTCACACAATGTAGACCTGAGACAGAGGTCACACAATGTAGACCTGAGACGGAGGTCACACAATGTAGACCCGAGACGGAGGTCACACAATGTAGATCTGAGACAGAGGTCACACAATGTAGATCTGAGACAGAGGTCACACAATGTAGATCTGAGACAGAGGTCACACAATGTAGATCTGAGACGGAGGTCACACAATGTAGATCTGAGACAGAGGTCACACAATGTAGATCTGAGACAGAGGTCACACAATGTAGATCTGAGACAGAGGTCACACAATGTAGACCTGAGACAGAGGCCACACAGTGTAGACCTGAGACAGAGGTCACACAATGTAGACCTGAGACAGAGGTCACACAATGTAGACCTGAGACGGAGGTCACACAATGTAGATCTGAGACAGAGGTCACACAATGTAGATCTGAGACAGAGGTCACACAATGTAGATCTGAGACGGAGGTCACACAATGTAGATCTGAGACAGAGGTCACACAATGTAGATCTGAGACAGAGGTCACACAATGTAGATCTGAGACAGAGGTCACACAATGTAGATCTGAGACAGAGATCACACAACGTAGACCTGAGACAGAGGTCACACATTTTATGCTCTGTCTATCTTTAGAGATATTTTACACATCCTGTTAAGAGCTCTACACAGAATAACATTCAAACTGAAATGACCCCTACAGGGTATATAGCCTCCCGTACAGTACAGTATCTACTGGAGGTTCCTCACTGTCACTGTAGATTATCTTAAAGAGTGTTGTGCAGTCATCACGCACATTGAACTGACAACCTTCCGCTCGAAGATACATTTAAGCTGCCAATGCTTTTAAGTTTTAATGATTCTGCTTGTTCACTGTTCCTTCATTGATTCTATATGTAAGCCAAATGATGTATAATTCATACACTGATGAGTATTCAAATAAAATACTCTCCTGCAGGTGAGATTACACCACCATGACTGTAAGTCAGACTGACAGTGGCATGTCCATGTTTGCAGAGGGGCTTCTGACTACTCTATCTTTAAGGGCCGGTTCACACTGGTGCGATCCCGGAGATCAGATGTGATTCGCACCGCACTGCATTGTGAATCACATGCGATCTCTATGCGATGCAATCTCAGTTATACAGATAATATGGCTGAAATCGCATTGCATTCGGAACAAACTTGGACAGGACCCTTTTTTTCCATAGCAACAGAATCGGATCGCATGGGTGTGCGAATTTGCAGTTCGCAGTGCGATATGTGAAACTGATTTGGGGTGTCATTAGCTTAGTCAGTTCGCATATGGCGGTGTGAACTGACGCCGAGAGACATGCGATGCCGGAACCCGCAGTGGATTCGCAGGGTTCCCGCATTGCAGCAGTGTGAGCCGGCCCTACATCAGGGGTTTACAGAAGGTTCGCCAAATGCACACATAATGTAGGGGGTGGGGTGCTTAAAGTGCCACTAAACCCACATCATAAAAAACTATGAATAAATAGCGCATTATATACTGTTCATACTCACTCAGTCACTATGAGATTCCTTTTCTGTTTTCTGAAAAAACCTGGTTCATCCTGCTGCTCTCTATCTCCCACTTCTGTCCATTTCCTCAATTCAGCTAGGGGTTTTGCAGAGCAGTGTTGGCAGCAGGGGCGGCCTGTCCATTAGGGGCGCACTGGCGCCGCCCCCCCATCCATGCGTCCATCCGCCATACAGGACGCCGCATTCATGAATTCCAATGTGGAGGGGGGGGGTTTGAAGCACGTGATTCAAGCCAGAGGCTCTAATAGGCTCAAAAAGGGGCGCAGAACACTGCAAAAGGGCGCAGAACACTGCAAAACGAGCCCATCCAGTTTTGTGACATTAGAGAATGAATATTCGCTATTTTCACATTCATTCTCCTGCCGGCCAATCAGGAAGTGGGTCTGAGACCCATTTCTCAATTGGACGAAAGGAGAAGCACTTTGATTGACCGCTGAGGGAGAGAGGAGGAGGGAGGAGACGGAAGCCGCCGTGATGCCCGCTGCCTGTTGCACGGGTGAAGCACTGCCCACCATAGATGGGGTAAGTGCTCCAGACCCAACTGACTGAATCGGGGGTGGTGCGGGCTACTCGACTGAACAAGGGGGGGGGGTTCTGTCGGTGCACTCTGTTTGCCGCCCCCCCCAAAAATGACCACCAGACACTACTGGTTGGCAGCTCTGCACATGCTCAGTTTTCAGTGAGTTTTTATGCTGACCATTTCCTCCCAATCACATCTGAGCAGCCCATGTGATTATAGAGTCACACATGTGGGCGTATACATAGGGGTAAATGACAGCCCACTCCCTTCCTTCTCCTCCATGCCCACTAACCAGCTAATCACGGGGGGCAGGATATTACACGTATATTGGAGGGGGCTTCAGCTCCCTCTTATTCTAAGACAACCTGTGACTGGCAGAAATCCAGAAAGCAAGGATAACTTGCCACACATTTGTGGCAGTGTTGAATTGTAGGTCTTATTAACTTGCTGCACATTTTCACTTGCTGCACATTTGAAGCACAAGTTCTAGTTGACACTTTTCCAATTTGAAGCAAATTTGCATGGCAAGTCTCCAGCAAGAGCAAAGTTGCAATGGTGAGTCTACGGCAAGAGCTTTGCAAGTCTGCAGCATGAAACTTCAGCCACAGTGACCCCTGTGGTGGGATGACTATGGTACAACATAACTGAACCAGAACTTGCAGCAGACTTGCAGAATGTTTCCAAAGAAAGTTGATCTGGAGTCATGCAATGCGGATTTGCTCCAATTGTGCAACAAACTTGTGAAGCCTGGCAAGCCTAGCAATAGCTTAGCAAGTCAATTTCAAGCTTGCAACATAATTGCTTCCTATCTGGGAATCCGTCCACACCATGCTATTGCAAAAAAATAATAAAGATTTGATTTCAAATATATATTTGTATGACAATTTATAACAGTTTATTGATATTAATTATTTATTTTCATTCTGTATTCCAAAATGTTTTTATTCTTTTATTTTGATCATGTGACCAGCAGCAGAGGACTAGAAGCTCCTCCTGCTTATGTTTCCCTGCAAACAGGCTGGGAAAGAGCTGGGTCTTGTGACAGCTGTATATCAATTAGGATATTTAGATTTTTTTAAATTAAAATTACAGTGCCATCATCCACATACAGAAATAGAAGGGACAATGTAAATTAAACAGTGTGATTTTAGTATCACTTTAACGCCCACGTTTGTAGTCAACTAGACACTTTTAGCGCACACTTGCTGCCATTCCCAGTACCCATAGCTGGTACCCTCTTGGAAATAGAAGGGCCCACAGGCACTCGTTTTTACTGCTGCAGAATATTTGTTCACAGGAAACATAATGACTGTGTAAACATGTGTGATTCTCACTCTCACAGCTTACAGTAAAGCACATTTGTTAAAAGATGACAGATCTATTGCCTTACTCCTGTATAGTAACCCTACCACTGTTTGTCATGTTTACAGTACCTAGCAAGCGATAAACCCCTGAAATGTTCTACAACCTAAAAAAATGATTATTCCATTAACTAGTTAGTATGAGTTGGTCAATTACAACTAAGTTTGTTCTATAATTTTCAAACATAACTTTTAACATTACCAAAAAAGACCATTACAATTCACTAGTTATTACTAGTTATACCATGACCTGGATAAATTCTTCATGGAGGGTCCCTTAAACAATTGTATAAGTGAAAAAAAAATTACAACCCCATGAACTGTTCTAAATCTGGAAATTGACAATCTCATCAAGTGTTCTAGGTTGTAGAATCCGGAAAGTGACGGTCCCATGATTTGTTCAAAAACCTTGAATTGACAGTTCCATAATGTGTTCTAGAATCTGGAAAGTAATGGTCCCATGAACTGTTCTACAACTTAAAAAATATAATCCCATTAATTTTTCTAAAACCAGGAAATTGACAATCCCATCAAATGTTTGAGAATCTGGAAAGTGATGGTCCCTTGAACTGTTCTACAACTGAAAAAAAAATGATAGCCCCATGAACTGTTCTAAAACCTGGAAAGTGACAGTTCCATCAAGCGTTCTAAAATGTGAAAATTTGACGGCCCCATGAACTGTTACAGTTCCATGAACTTTTATAAAATCTGGATATTGACAATTCCATTAAGTGTTTGAGAATTTGGAAAGTGATGGTCCCATGAACTATTCTCTGACTTAATAAATGTACAGTCGCATGAACTGTTCTAAAACCTGGAAGTTGACCGTCCTACCAAGTGTTCTAGAACCTGGAAAGTGCCAGTCCCACTAACGAGGAAAGTTGTCACCTACAACTGCACTTGCTCTATAGTTTTCAAACATAATTTTTAGCATTACCAAACCGGACCATTGGACTGGGCTAATTACTACTAGTTATACAATGACCCAAATAAATGAAAACCTTTATAGACAGTTCCATGCACTTTTGTACAACGTGCAAAGTGACTGTCCAGTAAAGCGTTCTTCAGCCTGGAAAGTGACAATCCCATGAACTGTTGTACAACTTAAAAAATAAAACTTCTAAAACCTGGAAATTCACGGTCCCATCAATGTTCTAGAATCTGGAAAGTGACAGTCCTATGAACCTGGAAATTAACTGCCCTATACACCGCTAGGTCCACCTAGCATTTTTGTTACAGTTGTGACTTCTCTATTATGTGGGGAAGGAGGTCTGGCACCACTATGGATAAATACAGTTGACCATTTGGAATGCTGTATATTTTCACCCCTCACATGTGGCTGAACATAAGCCCACATTGAAGGGGAATCCTCCAGCTTGAATAGGCACATCATAATTCTACCAATATGCAGTGCTTGCTGTAATTGACACTACTACAGCACAGACATTCTCTTTCTTTGCCACTGCCCTGTGCACTTGTCCTTAAAAAGTTATATACTCCTCGCAATGCCCTATCATCCCGTGAGAAAGTGGGATGTCTCAGGTGCTTAGCACTGTCTGGACTTTCATATAATGGAACCTTATCACAGTGGGGTTGCTTTACTAAAGGCAAATATACCGTGCACTTTGCTCTAGAGCAGTGGTTCTCAACTCCGGTCCTCAAGACCCACTAACAGGCCAGATTTTAAGTATTACCTTGGGGAGATGCAGACTAGAATACTGCAATCACTGAGCAACAAATGATATCACCTGTGATGCATTTCAGTTATCCTGCAAACCCGGCCTGTTAGTGGGTCCCAAGGACCGGAGTTGAGAACCACTGCTCTAGAGCGTACTAAATGAGGTAAAGCTTCAGTTTACAAAGAATACCCAATCACCTGCAAGGAAAATTAAAAAAAATAGCATTTTTTCTTGTTCTGGATTGGATGATGGAAGTCAGCAGATCTTCTGCTCATTTACAATGCTCGGAAGCAACTGAACTTTTCAAATTGCACAATGTATTTGTACTAAACCCAGTGGAGTTGATTTACTAAAACTGGAAATTGCATGGTAGCCAATCAGCTTCTAACTTCAGCTTCTTTAATTAAGCTTTGACACAAAACCTAGAAGTTGCTTGGTTTCTATGCAGAGCTGCACCAGATTTTCCAATCTCCAGTATTAGTAAATCAATTCAAGTGAATGGGACTATAACATGCCACAGATGCTTAGGAATAGGTCAGGTTAGTGCCACTATAAATTGAACCATAGTCATAAAGAATGGAGAAAATGTGAGGGGAGGGGGTTAAACTGCTGGTGGAAAGAAGCGCACAATACATTGTACATCTAAAGTATGCATTCTTCTGGGAGCATAAACCTGTGAACCAAAGCTCTACCCAGTGTGTGTTCTCCGTGCCTTAGAAAACAACATGGCTGTCTATGCATTCTCCCTAAGGGCGCTGAAGCAGCCGAGGTCAGTGAATTTCACACGTCACCTCGAATTTTGCCCTTGCCCTGAGCTTGTGTACTGAGAGAATCTGTGGCCTTGCTTATGTATGCTCCAGAAGTGCTAGGCTTACTCCTAGATGGCTGTGTGCTCCCACTACATTCTGTAGCCCGCAGGTCACAAACTGCCATCTTGCTTTTGATCTGTTAGACATACTAGAAGTCTGTGTGTCAGATACACTTGCCATCAGATGCAGCATAGCCGTGCTGTGCTGTTGCAGAGACAGTCTTTGAATGTTATGAAGAAGAACAGCTTGGCTGAAAGGGCAGGATGTGGGATACAGAAGTTCTGGAGTGCCTGAAATAGTCACAATTCCCTTTCAAAGGCCTACTAAACTAAAATAAACTGTCAATAAACATCACATATCTATATAAAGGCTTTTTTTTTTTTCATTTTCCTTAGATAGAATTTATTAGAAGAAGAACAAATCTCTATCAGCCGTTACAGTCAGCATAGCAGCTTCTATGTCTCTTGGGGTCTCCAGTAGTGGTAGCTCTACACCAGAGTTCCTTAGCTTCATTAATTTACTATAAGCATTGGAAAGAGGTATAGGGGTCGATTTACTTCAGGATCAGCTTCCAGTTTTTTTCTTCAATTGAACAAGCTGAAGTTAGAAGTTGATTGGCTATCATGTACAGCTGCACCAGATTTTGCAGACCATGAAGAATTAATATGCAGAAGATCACTGGTTAAACCACGAGTGCCTTTTTGAACCACCACTTTTCCTTTATATTTGCTTTTCAAAATAATTTAGAGACCAGAGATTAGGTTAATTTTGATAAATAAATAATACATTTTTATCAAGGTTTATACATTAGATCAGAGGTCTTCAACCTATGGGCCGCGGCCCAACAACGGGCAGTGGAACCCATATTGCAGGGCCGCAAAGCGATGCAGACTGTCAGCGGTGTGGGTGGCCGAAGAGAGATGACATAATTTCTCATTGCCCACACCGCTGTTTCCTTAAAGGGCCGGGAAGGCTGCTCTGCACAGGACTGCAGCCACGGCCTATGAGAGATAGAGAGAAAGTGACGTCATCTCTCACTGCCTGCCCGCAACAGTTTTCCCACAATCCACGCTGAGGACAGCTGCGGAGAGCCTGAGGATAGCTGCCACCACTGCTAACAGTGACAGTTCACATCTGGTGGCAGGCAGCTTCGCAAGCGACATTCCACATCTGGTGGCAGGCAGCTTGGCAAGCGACATTCCACATCTGGTGGCAGGCAGCGTAGCAAGTGACAATCTGCATCTGGTGGCAGACTGCGTGGCCAGTGCCATCCTCCTCTGGTGGCAGGCAGCGTGGCAAGTGGCATCCTCATCTGGAGGCAGGCAGCGTGGCAAGTGGCATCCTCATGTGGTGGCAGGCAGCGTGGCAAGTGCAATCCTCATCTGGTGGCAGGCAGTGTGGCAAGTGGCATCCTCATCTGGAGGAAGGCAGCATGGCAAGTAGCATCCTCATCTGGTGGCAGGCAGCATGGCAAGTAGCATCCTCATCTGGTGGCAGGCAGCATGGCAAGTAGCATCCTCATCTGGTGGCAGGCAGCGTGGCAAGTGGCATCCCCATCTGGTGGCAGGCAGCGTGGCATCCTCATCTGGTAGCAGGCAGTGTGGCAAGTGGCATCCTCATCTGGAGGCAGGCAGCGTGGCAAGTGGCATCCTCATCTGGTGGCAGGCAGCGTGGCAAGTGCAATCCTCATCTGGTAGCAGGCAGTGTGGCAAGGGGCATCCTCATACGGTGGCAGGCAGTGTGGCAAGTAGCATCCCCATCGGGTGGCAGGCAGCGTGGCATCCTCATCTGGTAGCAGGCAGCATGGCAAGTGACAATCCAGATCTGGTGGCAGGCAGCGTGGCAAGTGACAAGCTGCATCTGGTGTCAGGCAGCGTGGCAAGTGGCATCCTCATCTGGTGGCAGGCAGCGTGACAATCCACATCTGGTGGCAGGCAGCGTGGGAAGTGACAATCCACATCTGGTGGCAGGCAGCATGGCAAGTAACAAGCTGCATCTGGTCGCAGGCAATGGCAAGTGGCATCCTCATCTGGTGGCAGGCGACGTGGCAAGTGACACACTCGGGGCTCCCACTGATTCTGCATTATGGTGAGTTGAACTATTTCATTTTATATTATACTGTAATAATAGAAATAATGCACTTCAATTATCCTGACATCATAACAACCATGGTGCTGGGATGATTGAAGCGCTAACACCAGCCATTGCCCCGACAAGTTGCCTGCGAAAAAAATTGATTATCCCCCCCCCCCCCCCCCCGGGCCTTGGCACAATTTTCTTCCACGCAGCCGGTCCCCGGTGCCAAAAAGGTTGGGGACCGCTGCATTAGAACAAAAAGAAGGAAAATTGAGGAGGAAAGGACAGGAGGATTTGGTCCCGAATGAGGGACAGTTGGGAGCTAGGGTCAAGTATCCACCTTTCTACAGATCAGTGTAAATTGTCCCACACTTTTTTTTATTTACATTGCAATGCATGCTCAAAAAGTAACTGCTTGTGTAAATCATTAGTGTAATATTAAGATAAGATCAAGTTGAGTTTGTGCAAAGGAAAGTAATACATTATGCCATTTAAACGGGTTTACAAACTTAACAATCACCAGATTCCAAATGATACATACATATACACAACCAAGTGTACATTTTATCCAGAGTGTTTTATGTGTTTAATGACCAGGGGATTGATAGGGAGTTTTCATTATTCTGCTAGTTTAGTTTTTATTTCTTATATTTATTTCTCTCTTTTTTTTAATTTCACACTTTTTTCTTCAGGAAAGGGATTGTTTAAGTCAGTGGTCTCCAAACTGCAGACAAGGGGTTGGATGTAGCCCTTTGCTTGCCTCTCTCTGGCCCTTGGAGCACTATTCCATCTACAACTGACACCAACGATGGGGCACCATTCCACCCACTGACACAAATGATGGGGTGCTATTCCTCTCAATGATGTCAACAATGGGACACTATTATTCCCACTGATAGCAACAATTGGGCACTGTTCCTGCCACTGATACCAACAATAGGGCTCTATTATCCCCACTGATACCAACAATAGGGCATTATTATCCCCACTGATACCAACAATAGGGCACTAATATTCATACTGATACCAACAATAGGGCTCTATTATCCCCACTGATACCAACAATAGGGCACTAATATTCATACTGGTACAAACAATAGGGCTCTATTATTCCCTCTTATACCAACATTAGCGCACTATTCCTGCCACTGATACCAGCAATGGGGCTCTAACCCTCCCTCTCAAACCAATGATAGGGTATTGTTTACTCCCACTGATGCTGGGACATTTTCTACTACCAGTGGCCACAGTTTGCCCCCCCCCCCCAAAGTCTGAGATACAGTAAACTGATCCTTTGTTTAGAAAGTTTGGACACCCCTGGTTTAGGTCAAGGCAGACCTGATCCAGCTGCACCACACACCTGTGCAGCAATGCATCTAAAATGCAGATGCTAAACATTTGAGTATAACAGCCCTTGCTAACTACAGTCATTTTCTTGTAACATGAAAGCCTTTTAACCAGTGATCGAATGGAAAAGTTAAATGGATCAATGCAAATTACTAACAGCATTTTACTGACTTAACGGTTTCATTAGAAAGTGTTGTTAGCAGACTAACTTCAACCATTTAGTCATTTGTGCAGACCAAAGCAGGCTTAAAGTGGTTAAAAAAATGGATGTATATATGGTCAGCATTACAAATTTAATGTACGTGAAAGCCAAAGATGGAAACGCTCCGACCATGTGACTAATGCCCCCCCCCCCCATATAATAATATTCATCAGCACTGAGTCCAATTTTTTTAACATTAAATACCAACCGAGTGGCTACCTAGCATGTGATTGTAGTGCAGGGGTACCCAACCTTTTGAAGAGCACGGGCCACTTAAGCGACTTGGTAACCAGTCACGGGCCACAATGATCAGAGCCGGTGGATGACAGGTCCATGTCTACTTTGCATATGCAGAATGGACACGGACAACAGCCCACTTTACTCTATGGGCCCTTCAATCCTATCTGCCCAGATGGAAGGGGATGGATCCCCATTCTGTTTTCTTTAGCAGATTGGAAGTAGGCGGGTGTAAATGAGCACAAGTCCGTTTACATCTGTCGCTCCATAGAGTTGAATGGAGGGTCCAATTGGGTCAGAGCGATTGTGGGAAAGGGACTTAGGGCTGCTTTCACACTGATGTGCTGTGGTTTACCCACACCGCAGGGCAGAGCAGTGCACCTGTGGCTTTCAGTTTGCAAGCAGCCCAGTAACTCCTGCAGAACAGATATGCCCATATATACACTGTGATTTTAGTAATAAACTGACCGAGTGCATTTGGTATCACTCCACCTGTAACAGGAGCCGGTGCTAAACAGGAAGCTTATGCATCTCTGCTCCCTCCGTAGCCGTGCTACCTCTACTGTTGGATCCATTCACAACACTGATGCTCTGGGATGGTGGGTCGGCACCCTGTGAACTGGGCTTGCTGACCCGCCATCCCAGAGCAGGAGATGGCGGGGCTCATTAGAGGCTCTGCCAGGGCCACATGTGGCCCCCGGGCCACTGGTTGGACACCCTTGTTGTAGTGGAACACCTGAGAGCTTGTCAATTTCCTGGTGCAATTAGCAGACAGAAAATATAATTCATTTTAGTGCTTGGCTAAAGTTGGAACACTGCACACTCATCCTGCTAATGACACAACTTTGAGGAATACATAGATTACATCTGCAGCAGGAGTTCAGGAACGTGTGACTTGTTGAATGACATGCACAGAAAAGGGGAAAAAATGTTGCACAGTTTCCTGCGTATATAAAATCATGACAATCAAACCAAATCAGTGACTGTATTTCAGCTTATGGTAAAAACTAAACAAAAACAACAGTGCTTCACGAGCAATAGGCCTCCTAATCCTGCATGCATGATACAGTGAATATGAAAAAAACTGTGGATCTTCAAAGCAAATGCTCCATCGAGCGTCTGATAATGAACAGGCTTTGCTGTCCTCTTCAGATTGGGGAGATCCTTAAAGTAGCCAGGGCTCTTTTTCAGCAGGAACGTGGGGTGTGCTGCAGGGTGTGTTGATGATGGCTCCTGGGGGACCTATTGCCACTGGTGGGGGTTTTTTTTGCAAGGGGAAGATCTGTTGTTGCAGGTAGAGGATCTGTTGTCTGTTGATGCTGTCGGGGATCTATTGTTGTTGCAGGGGTGGGTCTTATGTTGCTGGGGGTCAGTTGTTTCTGGGAGGGATTTACTGTTGAGGGAGGGGTCTATTGTTGCTGGCTGCTGGAGGAGACCTGTTGTTGTTTCAGGGGTCTTTTTTTGCTGAGGAGGGATATTTTGTTTTAGGTGGTCCATTGTTGCTGGGGGGATCTATTTTGCTGGGGGGAGTCTATTGATGCTGTATGCGGGGAGCTATCTGTTTGCTGCAGGGGGTCTATTGTTGCTGGGGGGTAATTGTTGCAGGTGGTCCATTGTTGCTGGGGGGATCTATTGTTTCTGGCTGCAGGGCATCTATTTTACTGCTTTTCTTGTTATCAACAATTTCCATACAAATTACTTAGTACCACAAATGTCACATGCTTCTGTATTCTCTAAAAGGGCAGTCCTGGGAGGTATATAGGGAATGGAACCAAGGGAACGGAGGAGACAAGGAGTGACTTGGAAAGGGGGAGTTCCTGCACCTATTCTCTGAGAAAAAAAGCCTTAAAAGTAACTATAACAAATAAGAAAGAGAGGGCGCACCAAACTTGTGCATTACCATAAAACTATTTATCCAAAGACTAAAAATTCCAATATAGACACAAAGTAATTATAATTATATTATAATCAGGAACATCAATAATCCAATAGAGGCAATCCAATGCGATGCTCAAGTAATACCCATACACAGGGAGCGAGGCTTACGTGTTTCAAGGGCAGAACCCTCTTCATCAGAACTCAAAAAACCTGATGCTGTCTGCCCTTGCATCCACAGATGGTATGCGCCTTGTCATAATGCAGGTCGGTTTTTCTTTTTTAAAGATTTGGACAATGGAAATGATATATCCTATGAAAATGATCACTACCAACAAGCATAGTTGACTCCCAGAGGACAATTAGTAGGAGACATCTGTAAATCCCCCAGATCTTCTGTCTGTGACCCACTTGGGTCTTAATTTGTGACTTTTTTTTTTTTTTTATAAGAACAAGCTTCTATGTGTACATTTAACACTGTGAGAAGAGGAAAGGTTTGGCTATGTTGCAAAAAAAAATGTTCTAAAAAAAAAACTTGTAGTGCTTCACTACTATGGCCACCATTTGTTAACATTTAAAGACCAGTTGAAGTCACAGAAATAGATATGTTGTCTTTGAGTGTAGACTTTGTACTAACAACCTCCATTTTCAGAGTCTTACCTCTACGTTCCTGCTAAGTTACTCATACACGTCTCAAATTCAGAAATTTGAGCCATGGGTGGCAGTGTTGGCACCACCCAGCTCAACAAACACTGTTTCAAAATCAACTGAAATGGCTGGAATTTTATTGGCCCGAAAGTGACTGCATTCTCTCAGATCCTATGAAATGCAGTCTCTGCTCAGGTATCCAGCCAGTCATGGGTGCTGCAATGGCTAAATATAATAGCTGGCAGTAGAGAGTTCTCTGTTTAGTGTAAATGGGGAAATCAAATGATTTCTTCTTCTCCCATGGTGTTGAATGCTAGAAATCTACACATGTATTGCTAGACTTACATCACTTGTGCTGGATACATAAATGTAGTTTAATAGGAAGCAGAGTTAGAACCAATGGTCTCGGTAATGTAACAGACCAGATCAGGCATGCCCCTCCCCTTCTCTACAGTACAATTCTGCGTAAGGAAGCTTGTGCTGAGGGGTGTGGCTGTTACTCAGCTCTGCCAGCATAGAGCACTGAAGTGTGAGAAATACTGTGGCTGCTTTCTAAAGAAAACAAACTGTTATGTAGACCATACATGGGTCAAATTCCAAAGACATTTTCCTTCAAAGGTCAGAAATTTTGTGCTCTTTGTGATCTGATGATGCCACAACTGATTTCGAAATTTGACTAAGAAGCCTACAATTTCACCTCATGTTGCTACAAAAAAGAATTAATGTGGCCGGGAATTTTCTTTTCTTTCTGGGAATTTTCTTTTCTTGTGCTCATGCGCCTTCATTTTCAATTATATTTCTCACATGATTCTCCCATCGTTGATTAGAACATAATTTGTTTTTCAAAAAATTCCCAACATGCCTTATCACTCAAATTTGATGGTTGCACAAAAATCAGCCTTTACCGTGGCCCACTATGGTGTGAAATTCGAAAAAAAAATTTAGATAAGATTTTCTAAAGAAAATTCTTTCGGAATTCAACCCATGGGTAGCCATGTGCCCCCTCAGGGGTGGCTGGTAGTTGTGGTTCACCTTCCGCTGCCCTCAATTCCACCATATCTCATGCCTGCGGAGTCACTGAACAGGCCGACTCTTGTTTTTGTTTGTTTTATTTAGGGGATTTAACTTGGATGGGGAAAAGGGGTGACTGTGGTATGCCCCAAAGAATTACGTTGCAGGACCGACTATATACACGACTGTATATACAACTCTACTTCCTCCAGCATTTCACTTGCCGACTGTTACTCCTCTCACTTCTCTCCAGCACTTCACTTGCAGACTGTTACTCCTCTCACTTTTCTCCAGCACTTGACTTGCAGACTGTTACTCCTCTCACTTCTCTCCAGCACTTCACTTGCAGACTATTACTCCTGACTTGAAGGGAAATTTATCAGGCTCAGATAACTCCTTTCTCTTCACCGCAGCTAGCACATAGTGAGGCCTGCACTCAGTCAGCAGGACCTCCGCACCACCCATTACAGGCCAGGGTCAAGGACCGCTCTAGTATAGCTTAGTACGTTGGTGCTAGCTGGGCCTTTGATGGACTACAAATCCCAGCCCATCCCTCTTCCAGGCCATACTGGCCTGCTTTCTTCTCAGTGACACTCCTTCCCCTGACTGGCTCCTGAGACCTCCACAGACTGTCTACTATTCCTCTCCCAGCCTGCTCCAGCCTTGTCCTCCAGCTCCAAAGGTCTGTCACTCATTGACTCCAGTGGATACTTTAAAGTGTCCTCAGTAGCACCTCTGCTGTTCTACTGTTCCCCTGTGCTGCTCCAGGAATCAACTCCACTCCTGGCTGCACCTCCAGGCCTCAAGCTCACCCCCCTGACTAGGGGGCTCCCTCCTGGGTAGAGGCCTCCACAGCACCTCTGATACATCTTCCACACTTCCACCCAAACTCTCCTCCCACCTGCTGGCATATCACTGTATTTTAGGAGGCCTGCCCCCTGCCAATCCAGATTGGGTAGTGGCCAGGGCTCCTTAATATACACAGTGAGTGACACCTCCTCATCCATCCCCCCTTCCAGCACTTCTGGAACCAGGGGAGGAGTATCCAAGGGGTGTCCCTCCCTGCAATCGCCAGCCTACTCTGAGCCACTCCCCTGCCCAGATCAAAACATTCAGGCCTGCAATTTACATCAGGCCAGACTAAATTTTGCCTCTCCTAGCAAAAAGACCTCTACAAAAACGCCTACACTTTGGGGGCGCTACACATGTATGACCGACCTAAGACTTTGCACACCTTTTGTTTTTATCTGCCTAGAATGTATTTAGCTGTGCATGTAGTCCAGTGCTGTCATCCTGAAGCTGATTCTTCTCATTGGTCTGGGTCCCTGCCACCGCTGTCTTGGATTTGGGATCTGGCTGTGACTTTCTGAAGAATCACAGCTGGCATGCGTGAGACCCTGAGACTAGTCCTGAAGTCTTTTGGGACGTGTGATGTGGAGTGTGGGGTGGGGCCGGATGAGCATCCTCATTCATGCCTAGGCCAGATTTGAGGAAATGGGGGTGTGTGTACCTGTCAAAAAAGGTACCCATTCCCCATAAAAACAAAACTCAAATGTGTTAGGGGCAGGGATGGGGGAGGAGTGGTACTATTACTTTTGAGTGAAGGTCTACTATAAGGTAATTTGTGCTTTATATAATACAACGTTATAAACACCCATGCAATAGACCAGAGATCTCCAAACTGCGGTACCGGGGCCAGATGTGGCCCTTTGCTTGCTTTTATCCGACCCTTGGGGCATTATTTCATCCACTGAAGTCAACAATGGGGCATAATTTCCCCCCAATGGTTCAATGAAGGGGCACAATTTCTCTCAGTGACACCAATAATGGGGCACAAATTCCTCCCAATGACACCAATAATGGGGCTAAATTCCTCCCAATGACACCAACGATAGGGCACAATTCTTCCCTCTGACACCAAAGATGGGGCATTGTTTTTGTCACACTGAGATTGGGACCCGTTCTACTCCCAAAGGCCATAGTCTGGCCCCCTCCCCAAAAGTCTTAAGGACAGTAAACTAGCCCTTTGTTGAGAGTATGGAGGGGGAAAGAGGGCCCCTTGTTTCAAAAAGAGGGACAGTCCTCCAAATGAGGGACAACAGTGAATTATTGGTATACCCAGACTGTGGAAATTGTATGCTTAATTTCTGCACCCAGCGCCCATGCAGGCCTTTACATGAGCACTCTTTCCTGAAAAATCCCACTGGTGTAAACTTTTGACACATTAGCCTAGTTTGTTATTTCCCTTTTATTGAAGACGGTAGCAAGTGTGGATGAGTCAGCACATTGGAGGAAATTTTTACTCTGCATTGTGTGTGCAGTGCGCTCTTCTTCTAAGTTAT
This sequence comes from Glandirana rugosa, assembly GCA_018402905.1. Classification (NCBI taxonomy): domain Eukaryota; kingdom Metazoa; phylum Chordata; class Amphibia; order Anura; family Ranidae; genus Glandirana; species Glandirana rugosa. The sequence continues at coordinate 4,640 of BLSH010046864.1, read as the reverse complement.
TTAAACCTTTGCAGCTCTGCACATTTCACAAGACATCAGTCATCAATATAAATGCAGCACATTAAACTCCTGAGTGGAAAAGGATACGTGATTATACCTTGTCTCTGCAGTCACTCTGTACGCCTATTATGCTGGTATTTATAGTATGCAAGCCATAGTGGTTGTTGATGACTGCGCACTGAGCAGTAACAGCTGATGGAAGCATTAAGATTACAGGAGGGAAGTGAGCTAGTATGTGTTTGTGTGTAAGGCAGTTCCTCAATGTACACTGCAGAGGAGCCCCTCACTATGATAACAGGGCCAATTCTTATGATTACATGCGCACTGAATGCCCAATGATTGCATGGGCATTGGATGGCTTATGGTTGCATGGGCACTGGATGTCCTATGGTTGCATGGGCACTGGATGTCCTGTCATTGCATGGCCACTGGATGTCTTATGGTCGCATGGGCACTGGATGTCTTATGGTTGCATGGGCACTGGATGTCCTATGGTTGTATGGGCACTGGATGACTTATGGTTGCATGGGCACTGGATGTCCTATGGTTGCATGGGCACTGGATGTCTTATGGTTGCATGGGCACTGGATGCCCGATGGTTGCATGGCACTGGATGTCTTATAGTTGCATGGGCACTGGGTTTCCTAAGGTTGCATGGGCACTGGATGCCCAAAGGTTGCATGGGCACTGGATGCCCGAAGATTGCATCAGTCCGGTCCCCTTTGCAATGTTTATTGGATGGAATTTAGGGAAGCAGTGGGATACTCCAGAACACTTGACAATAATTCGAGGACACTTTTCCCTTTGCAATACTTCTTAGAACAGTCACTTAAAGTGGGACAATACTCACCTCAGCTCCAGCAATGCAGCATCCCCAAGCTCCCCACCCGGCCGCAGACATCTTCGGGAGCCAGCTTCTGGGTCTCGATTCCAGCTGAAGTCATTGGCCGGGCAGGGATGATGTCACTCCTGCACATGTGCAGAGTTCAGTCAGATTCAGCATTGCCAAATTTGTACAGGCAAGTAAATAGTTTTAATGCACAAACCATGTCTCTTCTGCATTAAAAATCCTGCCTGTCTGCTCATTTTAATAAGGAATTAGGACATTAAGTGGACAGACATTCCCGGAATAGCAGAGATCTCCCGCTACAACATGCCTGGTATTTCTGGAATGTCTGGCATGCTTGCTATGTGAACTCCGCTCTGTAACTTTCTCCTGTCATAGCCGTTTCGGAACAGTGCGCTCTGCGGTGTATATCTCAATGTGGCTGTGACAGGAGAAAAATACAGAGCAGTGTTCACATAGCGATCTCTGCTAGCATTGATGAGAGATGGCGGGTGGGGCGAACGAGAGGGGGGCGTTGCTGGCAGGGAGAAGGAGGGAGGAGGAGGAGGAAACCACCTCTATGGGCAGCACAGACCGGGGGCTGTGAGACCTCCTCACCCCACTACAGCCCAGCAGGTGGAAATAGAAATGCCTGCTGGGCTGTTAGAAAACTACAGGAAGGCGTTTCAGACCGCTGCCTGGCAGTACAGGGTGGAGAACGGCCAGAGGTCTTACAAACTACTACAGAGGAACTACAGAGCTCAGCAGAAGATGGATGGCATAGTTGGCGAAGGTAGGAGATCAGTAACAAGGACATGGAAAAACATTTTTTTTCCCGGAGTTCTGCTTTAACTGTGGGATGCCCAAAGAATTAGATCACGAGCCTTCTATATACATCTGCAGTATATACACTCCAACTTCCTCCAGCTCAATCACTTGCTGACCGTTCCTATCCTTACTTCACTCTAGCACACTTCTTAGTTTTCTAGCCTGAAAGGCAAATTTATCAGGCCGCCATGACACTTCTTCCTCCACCCCAGCAAGCACATGGTGAGGCCTGCACTTTTGCCAGCAGGACCCCCCGTTACAGGCAAGGGCCACGGCTCCCGATTGTGAAGCCACGGGCCCTCCATTATGTAGCTGGTGCTAGTGGGGTATTGACGGACTACCACTCCCAGTCCATCCTCTCCAGGCCACTCTGGCCTGCTTTCCTATCCAGTGACACTCCTTCCCCTGATTGGCTCCTCCAACCTTCACAGATGGTCCACTATCCTCCCCCAGCTTGCTCCAGCCTTCTCATCTGGATCCCAGGGTCTGTCACTCACCGACAAACGGTGGATCCTTTAAAGAGTCCCTTAGATTGTGGAACTCTGCTGCTCTCCTGCTTCCTTGTGCTACTCCAAGAATCGACTCCACTCCTGGCTGCACCCAAGCCTCCAGGCCCCAAGGTCACCCCCCCTCGACTGGGGGCTCCCTCCCAGGTGATGCATGCTCCACAGCCCCTGCTACATTCTCCTCTCTTCCACCCAAACTCTCCTCCCCCTGCTGGCAGATCACTGTAATTAAGGAGGTCTGCCCCCTGCCAATCCAGACTGTGGATTGGTCAGGGCTCCTTGTCACATATCAGAAAGTGACACCTCCTCATCATCCCCTTTTCCAGAGCTTTCCTAGCTCAAAAAGGGAGTCGTATCTGAGGGGTGTTGCTTCCTGCAATCTCCAGCCACTCCCCAGCCCAGATCAAAACAACCAGGCCTGCGCTCACTGTCAGGCCTGACTAGATTTTTACCTCTCCTATCAAAAATCTATCACTATGGGGGGGCGCTACACTATTTATACACTCTCCCAGCCACTATCTGCGCACCTTCCCCCAGGTATTGGCTGGAGATGCATAAATATTCTGACTGCTCATTTGATCCTCCCACCCACTGCATTCTGGAAGCCTCCAGAAGACAGGGGGAAGCAATCAAACTCACAGCCTGTAGAGCCCACAGCAGACCCAAGCAATCACATGATTCGCTGTTAATTATAGCAAAGCCACAAGAACTAAATTTACCTAACCTAACTAGCAGCCTATCTGGGAGGGTGCTACAAAAATGCTCTGTTTAATTACCAAAAGAGTTTTACTGAACTTAACCTTTTATCCAACGTTTAATCTATAGCATGCACTATTGCTTGGCCACACTAAAAAAAAGTTTTTTTTCCATTACATACATTTTAACAGCATTACATCCAACAATGTTATAATTTAAATGAAAGCTCACAATAAAAACAGCATCCTATTTTTGTTATCGGCCCGTGTGTTTTCTTTCATCTTTCCTCTTGTTCTGTTTCAGGCTTGCAGGTTGATAAGAAGACAGTGACCTCCTACCCTCAGGTGATACTGGTCCGGGTCCCAACTCCTACCGTGCAGTCTGATAGTGATATTACTGTTCTACGACACCTCGAGAAACTGGGCTGCCGTCTAGTGAATCGCTCTCAAGCCATTCTAAATTGCGTAAACAAATTCTGGACGTTTCAGGAGTTAGCTGGCCATGGAATTCCTCTGCCCGATACCTTCTCTTATGGTGAGTTTCTGCCTCAGCTCCAGATTCTATACACATGTAATATATATATCATGTAATGTTTGGACATTTTGGTATGTGTTACACTATACCTCTTACCTATACATAAAGGAGACAGATACTAACGATATACTTCACTGTAGAAACAAACATGAATCCCAACCAATTAAAGGAACTGCCTGTCTGTGTGTCTACAAAGGATAGCGACAGATGTAAGATAGTCCTCCTTATTCCCTAGACCAGTGGTTCTCAACCCTGTCCTCAAGCACCCCCAACAGGCCATGTTTTGGGAATTTCTCTAAGGCCCCTTTGACACTTATGCGACTTGTCCTGCAACTTCATATATCACTTATATCCAATGAGTACCATTCATATCTGTACGACTTCAAGTTGTGCCAACTGCAAAGTAGTCCCTGCATTACTTTGGCCCAACTTTGATGCAACTTGATGTCCATAGACTTCAATGTTAAAGTCATATGCAAATTGCACCTGAATAATATAGATGCGATTTCTGTCGTACTGATCCGAAATCGTGGTAAAATTGCGGCAAATCGCGTCGCACAAGTGTGAAATAGCTGTCCAAAATACCAAGCCATTCACTCTGATGTAAAGCACCTGTGCAAAATAAAGGAAAACCTGCAAACATGGCCTGTTGGGGTACTTGAGTACAGGGTTGAAAATCACTGCTCTAGACAACCTCCCAACTTTTTGAGATGGAAACAAGGGACACTTATGAGCAAAAGTATGTAGGCATAGGACACATCCCCTTCCACGCCCCCTTAACCACTTCCCGCCTGGCTTATTGACAAATGACGGCCGGGCGGGGGGTTCATTATCCTGACTGAGCGTCTATTGACGTCCTCAGGATAATCCGTGATCGCGCGCCCGCGGGGGCACGCATCGCGACGATCGGTGGTGCCGTGGGTCAGTCTGACCCACCGCATTACCAACCGAGGTAAAAGGCTTCCATTGGAAGCCTTTTACCATGTGATCAGCCGTGACCAATCACGGCTGATCACAGTGTAAATAGGAAGAGCCGTTTATCGGCTTTTCCTCTGCTCAGGTCTGCAGACCTGGGCAGTGGAGAGCCGATCGGCTGCTCCCCTGACGGGGGGAGGGCTGCGCTGAACGTTTATCAGTGCAGCCCCCCTCAGGATGGCCACACTGGACCACCAGGGAGCCGACCAGGACCACCAGGGAGCCCCCCCCCCCCGGGGACAGCATAAGGAGACCGCCCAGGACCACCAGGGAGA
>BLSH010046807.1:10642-26520 GCA_018402905.1 Glandirana rugosa | reverse complement strand
CCCCCCTGTATCTACCTCCCCTCTCTACTCCGTCTATATCTAACCCTCCCACACCACCCCTGCTGTGTCTGAGCCCCCAGCACCGCCACTGTTGCATGTAAATCTGACAAATTGTTTTTTAGTTTTAATTGTCATAATATAAAACAATGGATGTGGGGGCCTTTTGGTGGATTTTTTTTTTTTTTTATGGGGCGGGCAGCATTTTACTCTTGGACCCAGGCAGCACAATGTCTTGGGCCGGCCCTGAAGATAACTAGCAGGTGATTGGTTGTTAGGTGGTCCTAGGATAACTAAAGCAGCTCCCCCTCCCCTCCATTCAGCACTGCGCTGCCTCTCAGCCCCATTCACTCCTCAGAGTTTTGTAGTTTGAAGCTCTAAAACACTGGAGGGGGGAAATCAATTCTCCTCTATGGAGAAGATTCACAGCTCCACTCCAATCACCTGAAGCCAAATGCCTGAAGCTCAACAAACTTCTGCAGCTCTTTTATGCAGCTTGAATCAGGCAGAAGATTTTGGTGTTTTTACTCCTCATAGAAATGAATAAAAACGCCCCCTGCATGCGATTTCTGGGCGCAGTCACGCATTTTGGTGCCATTTTCTGCTCAAATGAAAAAAATAAAATAATAATAATGAATAAATAAATGTAAAATAAATACAGAAATAGCTAAAAATCATCATAAATAAAATAATAGAGGAATCAATAATGACCCCCAACCTTAAATGTATGAAATTATTATTTATGTATTTAGTGTTGGAGTTCGGTGTTTAGTTATTTATTATTATTAAGGGGTGAATTATTTATTGTTACTTAGTAGTAGTAGTAGTAGTAATAACAATAATAGTAGCAGCAGTAGTATTAGCAGTAGCAGCAACAATAGTAGTGGCAGTGGTAGTAGTATTAGCAGTAGCAGCAACAATAGCAGTAGTAGTAGTGGCAGTAGCAGCAGCAGCACCCAACCTTAAATATATTAATTTTGTGTTGGAGTTCGGTGTTCAGTTATTTATTATTATTAAGGGGTGAATTATTTATTATTACTTAGTAGTAGTAGTAGCAGCAGTAGCAGTAGGCAGTATCAGTAGAAACAGCAGTAGTAGTAGCAGCAGTAGCAGTTGTAGTAGCTGTAGTAGTAGTAGTAGTAGCAGTAGAAACAGCAGTAGTAGTAGCAGCAGTAGTAGTAGTAGCAGCAGCTGTAGTAGTAGTGGCAGTAACAATAGTAGTAGCAGTAGTAGAAGTAGTAACAATAGTAGTAGCAGTAGTAGTAGTAGCAGTAGTAGTAGAATTAGCAGTAGCAGCAACAATAGTAGTAGCAGTAGTAGTAGTGGCAGTAACAATAGTAGTAGTAGTAGCAGCAGTAGTAGTAACAATAGTAGTAGTAGTAGTAGCAGTAGTAGTAACAATAGTAGTATACAAAATGATTAAAATAACCCCAACTCCTAATCCTAGCCCTAACCTGTATTGAACTCTAACCCCTTACCCTAAGGAAATAAACATTATAATACATGAATAATAATAATAATAATAAAAGAAGAAATCAAAATCTAATGGAAAAGCTAAAAAAGCTGAAATACTGAGCAACAAATAATAGTTTTACTCTGTTGGCTAATAATAAAGCGCTGCATAAAAACGCTTCCAAAGACGCTACACTCAGGGTGAATGCAGCCTCACTCCTCTGTGATGTAGAAGAGATGAGAGGTGGGAGAGAGAACTACAGCTGTGTGTTGGGAGCAACAGGGGAAACCGCTATAGAGGGGCAGAGGAGAGGACACTACTGGGGGGGGGGGGGGACATTGCTATTGAGGAAGGACACTACTGTGTGTGTGGGGGGCACTACAGTGGGGGGAGGGGCAGGGGACACTCCAGTGGGGGGCATAGAATATTACTGGGGGGAGGGGGATATGAAGTGGGACAGATGACATCACTGCTATTCTTTTTTGGAGGCTTTATTTTATTTTTTAAAGGGTGCCGTCTCCCCTCCCCCCAGGATGTTTGATTTCCTCCATGTTGTCAGGTGGATCTCCTCCTCTGCCTCCCCCTGATGTAGAGAATTCCATTCATTCCTGGGGGAGAAATTCATTTTCTTCTGCTAACATTCTTCTCTTCTTCTACAGATTGTCCTATAATCACCTGACAGACAGCTCCTCCCCCCACCTGGCATCTGGAATAAGAAATAACCGGACACTGAGGACACTGAGCCTTTATGATAACAATCTGGAGGGTCCTCATTTCAGGGATCTGATGGAAGCTCTGACAACAAGCCGGATAGAGGAATTACAGTGAGTATAACAGGAAGACTGAGACAACCATATTCTGGGGCAGTTTTCTATCCAAATCACATAAATAATATAGAAATATGATAAATAATAATAATAATATAGAAATATGATGTCATCACAATCCAGCTTTAGGCTCCATAAATATCCAATCAGAGATGTTTTCTAATTCTTGGATCTCTTATCACTTTATCAGCAATGAAATAATTCTTCCTTAACCCCTTCACACCCCCCCTGTATATAAATCTCCATCCAGCTGTGCCCAGTGCTGGGGGGACGTTTATGAACATTTAATCTTCACAGCTGCCCCCCCCTCTGGGGATTGATTGGATCTCTATGGGGTCTTCAGGTTTGGGGGGCTGGAAGATTTGATCAGTAATCCCTCTTAGTGGTGCCTGGTTAACCCTTTCCCTGCCATCCCAGCTATAGCAATGCAGTGAATAGATGAAAAGAAATCTGCAGCCATGGGTTTGTTTTATTTGTATTGCAGCATTTATAGATTCCTATAGAAGAGATCTGAGTGGTTGGACAGTCACCTGACCATTTATAAATGTGGGTGGGCCGGAGATCAGTGACTCCACCCCCTGCGCAGGAACCCAGAATCCCAGACCCCGGGCTCACCTTGCTCCACTTCCAGCCTGGAACTCCTGGAGGCATTCAGGATGGAGAGCGGATTGATTGGAACCCAAAAGTCCTCATCTTGGAAAAACTTCTGGGATCAGAGTTGTCATTATCACAGCACAGATGTCGGCTGTACAAGAAGGCCAGATTTCTCTCCCCCAATCTGCTTTGGATTGTGATATGAGAGAAATGAGGGATCTAATAGACTCCTGATGTCTCTATAAAGATTACCTGTTGTGATGAGAATGTGAACTTGGCACCCAGAAAACTGTGTGAGAAGACACAGGGGAGACAAGTGGTGTGAAATTCACAAATCAGCAATGACAAGTTTTAGGATTGGAGACAAATAGCAGCAATGACCCCCTTTTTATCAGTTTCATTTTCATCCATTAGGGGTGCAGGGGCACCGCCCCCCCCCATCCATGCATCCAACCCCCTGATCTACATGCAGGGCCGCGGACCATGAAGTCCAAATAGGGGGTGTTTTTTTTTTTTTTTGAAGCATGTGAGGCCTGAGGCTCTAATAAGTGGGATGGAACACAGAGCACTGCACTCCAAGCCAACCCAGTTGTGTGACAATAGCCAATGAATATTCTATTGCCACACTGATCCTCCTCCCAGCCAATCAGGAAGCGGGTCAGCCCAGGAATGGCCATTAAACTTTCTGCAGTAACCTTACTAAAGGCCCCATACACACGGTACAATAATCGGCCAACAATGGTTGTCCAACAGCCGATTGGCCAATAATCTGACTGTTAGTACGCACGATCCAACAGACACTTTCCAATTGTTGGCCAACAGAAGTTGGCTGACAAGGCTAGAAAACTTTTGTAGGCCAAGGAGGTGTTGGCCAATTGTTGGCTCGTGTGTACAGAAGTTGGAAGTGCAAACACGCATGCTCAGAATCCAGGAAGTACTCAGTCATGTAAACCTGCGTTGCTAATTCACAAATCACATTCACCTGAACTTCCTCGTTATACGCTCGTAACACGTCACTGCGTTCAGCTTTATTGGCTGATTACTTCACTCATGTCAGTGCGCTAGACAAATCCGCCCACAGCCAATTTGGAGAAAAGTTGGACGTTCAATTGGCCAACAATCTGCGTGTGGGTACCAGGCTTTAGCAGACTGAACATGTGCAATCCGTTTAGTTCCGAATCGAAATTCAGACAAATTTTTAATTATTCGGAATTCAGATGCATCCGAATTACAAAATTAACGATTTTAAACGAATCCGAAATAACAATTTGATTGAAAAAATTTCGTCCGAAATTTGAGACTAATTCAGAAACTAATTGGAAACAACTTAGAAAAACATTGAATAGAATAGAAAAGAAATAGAAAACACAGTCTTCCGAAATTTGAATTTCAAAAAGAAAATAATTTGACTAGAACAGATCAGATTAAATAATATATAAAACTATCTTCCGAAATTCAAATTTCGAATAGAATCAGTTCCTATTTCAAATACACTGAATTTGATTTCAAATAGAAAAGCTTATAACAGAATAGAAAATAAGAGAATAGAAAAACAATAGAACAGAATAGATTAAAATAGAAAATATAACCATCTTCCGAAATCCAAATTTCGAATACAATGAATTCAAATTTGAATTTCAATAAAAAAGGTTAGAAAAGAATAGAATAGAACATAAGGGAATACAATAGAATAGAAAAACAATAGAACAGAATTAATTAAAATAAAATATATAACCGTCTTTCGAAATTCAAATTTCAAATACAATGAATACACATAGAAAGGATTACAATGTGAGAGAAAAGAGTAGAAAAGAACAGAATAGAGAATACGAGAATAAAATAGAAATGAATAGAATAGAAAAACAATAGAACAGAAAATATATATATATGTTAGTAAAGAATAAAACATAAGACAATACAATAGAATAGAAAAACAATAGAAGAATACTGTACAATAAAACAAAGAATATAATATATTACAATCTTCCGAAATTCAAATTTTTAATTTTTTTTTAATCCGGTAGAAATGTTTCGAATGCGGTTGTTAGGAAGATTCTGGAGTTGTGGCGCTTGTGCACACGCCTGTGCGCATTCGCGCGCTCCCGTGCATGCGCACGCCCCTGAAACAGCGCCAAACTGCCCCATTTAAGCCCACAGCGCCCAGCAGCCAGTGCTGTCCGTTCTACAGCGTGTGAGTGTTCCTGAGTTACCTGATTGCCTGATTATCTGTTTCTGTGACCCGGCTTGACCTTGACCGTGTTGATTTCTGCCTGCACCGACCCCCAGCTTGCCAACGACAACTCTTCTGCCTAATCCCTGTGTACTTCTGCTGCCAGCCCGTTAACGACCCTGCCTGCATCTGACGACTCTTCTGCCTGAACCCTTGTACCGCATTGCCAGCCTGTTTCTGACCCGGCCTGTACGACCACCCGCTACCTGCACGAGCTTCACTGGACCTTCCATACCACCAGGGAACCTGTCCAGCCCTCATGCCCCCTTGAGCTCCTGTGCTCCCTGTCTGCTCTACCAGGGACCCTTGAACCAGGGCCGCAAGAGTGGTTGCTTCCTGCATAAGACAGACTCCACCACCAGGTGCGTGACGGACAGCCATGTCTGAGTCTGCGCAGGGAGCACCCTCTGCCATGGATGAACTTTGTGTCCATCTGGCCGGCCTTACACGGGCAGTCCAGAGCCTGCAAGAAGGCTATACCCGGCTGGAAGAACAGGTTCAGGAGCTTGCTGCGCCTGCAGCCTCCGGAGCTGGTCAGACCGCAGGTCGCACCATTGTGGCCTTGCCATCTGAACCTAAAGTCCCCTTACTGGACAAGTTTGCGGGGGACTGACGCAAGTTCAGAGCCTTCAGGAACGCATGTGAACTGTACTTCGGTCTCAAGCCCCGTACCTTTTCACTTGAGGCCACGAAGGCATGACTTGTTATCTCCCCCCTGCAGGATGAGCCCCGGTCCTGGGCCCATAGACTTTGGGAACAGAGACCCCCGGAGGTTGCCACCCTAGCTGCCTTTTCCGAGCAATGGCTCAGCTCTATGAGGATCCCCACCAGGCCGCTACAGCTGAAGCCACATTGCATGCCCTCCAGCAGGGCCGTCGGTCCGTGGAAGACTAGGTAGCGGAGTTCCGGAGTGTGCAGACACGGCCAGGAACAACACTGCACTCTGTTACCAATTTCCCCTGGCCTGTCTGAGTCCCTCAAGAACGAGCTGGCCCGCGTAGGGGTGCCCAACACCCTGGAAGCTCTCATCAACCTGGCAATCCAAATCGACCGGCGTCTCCGGGAACGCCGCGCCGAAAGAGCCTCGGGACCCTTACATCCCACCTGGATGCTGCCCCGTGTCCATAGATACCCAAGTCCGGCTCCTTTCCCATCAGCGACCTCCTTCTCTCCCATGGACCAACCAGAGCCCATGCAAATAGGGCTACTGCGCCCTTCCCTGACCCCTGAAGAGAGGCAACGGAGGTTCTCCCTGAATCTGTGCCTGTATTGTGGGGAACCGGGGCACGTAGTGAGATTCTGCACCGGCCAAGCGTGGTAAGTGCCCACCAGTTTCCTCAGCAGGAATGTCTAATATCCCAAGTCAGGTCTCTCACTTTGACCTCTCCCTTTCTCTACAGCTTCCCAGAGTGACTACCCAGGTCCTAGAAATTGTTGACTCAGGAGCATGCAGTTGCTTCGTGGATGAAGCCTAAGCAGCTGCTCATCACATACCTCTCCGACCCAAGACCCACCAGATGACGGTCCGCCTGGCGGATGGATCCCCCATCAAATCCGTCACCGTCACCCATGAAACCGATTCTCTCCTCGCCACGACAGCTGACGGCCATCAGCAGTTGCTTTGTCTGGACGCCATAGCATCCCCATTGTTTCCTGACATTTTGGGCCTGCCCCAGCTCCAGGCCCATGACCCCAGTATTGACTGGACCACCGAAAATGTCGACTTTCGGTCCAACTACTGTCGCCAACACTGCTTCCCGCGTCCCAATGGCGCTACTCCCTCTCTGCTCAGCCTGAACCCGGATCCCGACTCTGACGTCCGGCTAGTTGTGCCCTCTGTCTATCACAACTTTCTAGATGTCTTCAGTAAGAAGGGGGCGGAGCAACTACCACCTCACAGGCTGTACGATTGCCCCATCGAGCTCCTACCTGGAGCGGAAGTACCCTTTGGGAGGATCTATCCCTTGTCCGAACCAGAGTTAGCGGCCCTCAAGGCCTATCTGGATGACAACTTGGCATCTTCTGCGGGGGCTGGCATCTTCTTTGTAGGAAAGAAGGATCGGTCTCTGCGACCTTGCATAGACTACAGGGAGCTCAACCAGATTACGGTTAAGAACTGCTATCCCCTAACCTTTATTCCGGAACTGTTCCAGAGACTGGGCTCCGCTGTAGTCTTCACTAAACTGAAACTCCATGGAGCATACAACTTGGTCCGTATCCGGGAAGGCGGCGAGTAGAAAACCCCTTTTTGCACTTGCTTTTGGCACCTTTCAGCACTTTGTAAATTATGTGTTCTGGGACTATTTGGACTTGTTTGTCATAATTTACTTAGATGACATTTTGATTTTTTCCTCCTCCCTTGAGGAGCATCTTGACATGTCTCCTTAGTTCTGGGTTGTCTTCGGCAACACGGGCTCTATGCCAAAGCGGAGAAATGCTCCTTCGAACAGTCCAGAATTCACTTCCTCGGGATAGTCATCTCCATAACAGGCATCAACATGGATCCACAAAAGGTCTCTACTAGAGTTGAGTGAACCTGGACTGTAAAGTTTGGGTCCATACTAGACTTTAGGGTGTCCGTGCCCCGAACCCGGACATTTGAAAAAAAGTCCGGGATCTGGGTCAGTATTTGGGTATTTTTCGCGCCTTTTCTATAGCTGCAGGGCAACCAATCAACAAGCATTTCACTTGTTTGCCCTTAGAAGCCATCACAGCCATGCCTACTAATGGCATGGCTGTGATTGGCCAGTGCATCATGTGACCCAGCCTCTATATGAGGCTGGAGTCACGTAGTGCTGCGTATCAGATCGTCTCATACTAAAGTAGGGAGAGCTTCATGGCGGTGCTGTGAGGGAAAGATTAGCATTCAGAACCATCTCAGACTGCATTAGGGAGAGCTTCATTGCGGTGCTGTGAGGGAGCGATTAGCATTCAGAACCATCTCATACTGCATTTGGCAGAGGTTCCTGTGTGTGCTGTGAGGGAAAGATTAGCATTCAGAACTAGTGTTGAGCGAACCGAACTGTAAAGTTCGGGTCCGTACCGAACTTTGGGGTGTCCGGGACCCGAACCCGAACATTTCAAAAAACGTTCGGGTTCTGGTAGTTGATCACGCATGTTGAATAGCTGCAGGGCAGCCAATCAACAAGCGTTTCACTGGTTTTCCCTTAGAAGCCATCACAGCCATGCCTACTAATGGCATGGCTGTGAATGGCCAGTGCATCATGTGATCCAGCCTCTTTATAAGCTGGAGTCACTTGGTGCTGCAGTCACATTATCTGTGAGACTCTGACTAGTGTAGAGAGAGGAAGCTGCCAACACTGTGAGGGACAGATTACAGATATTTTTACATCTCATCCTGAGATTACTACTACTGTTGCTCTGAGGGACAGATTGCAGATCTCACCCTGCATTACACAACGATCTGACTGGACTAGGTAGAGGCTTCTGCTTAGAGGGACAGATTATTGTTCAAAAATCATCGCCTACTCCTATAGGGCCAGGTTCCAGCTGTTGCTGTAAGGGACAGATTATTGTTCTAAAGGGAGAGGTTCTAGCTGTTGCTGTAAGTGACAGATTATTGTTCAAAAATCATTGGCTACTCCTATAGGGCCAGGTTCCAGCTGTTGCTGTAAGGGACAGATTATTGTTCAAAAATCATTGCCTACTCCTATAAGGCCAGGTTCCAGCTGTTGCTGTAAGGGACAGGTTATTGTTTAAAAATCATCTCCTAGTTCTAAAGGGAGAGGTTACAGCTGTTGGTGTGAGCGGTGCATTTCTTGCACCAAAATAAAAAGTGCATCTACGTTGGTGTTTTCCAAAAAAAAGAAGGTATTAATTGGTATTAATAAATACTTAAATAGGGCTACATAATACATTTGCAGGCACAATGAGGAGAACAAATAAGGGACGTGGTCATGGTAATGCTGGTGCTGCTGGTGTTGGTCGTGTTGGTGAAGCTCCTGTTGGAAGGAGAGGACGTGGTCGATGTGTGCCAGCTACACTCACAAGTGAAACACCTTCCTCAGGTAGCCAACAGAACCTTCACCGGTATATAGTAGGCCAGAATGCCCCTCAACGATTGGTGAGGCCAGAACAAGTACAGGCGATGGTAGATTGGGTGGCTGACAATGCCTCCAGTTCCTTCACATTGTCTCCCTGCCGGTCCCTTGATGAAAGCTCAGAGTTGGCACCTGAACCCCGTGGCCATCTGTCTTTCACCTCAGCCCCTTGTAAATTAGCCAAGCAGTCTGAGCCCCAAGTCATGCAAGAGACTCTTATGCTTTTTGATGACTCTCCTGGTGTGCTTTCCGTGGGCCATCCACATAGCGCTGCCCCTGAAGTGGAAGACATTGAGTGCACCGATGCCCAACCACTTCTGTTGCAGGATGAGGACATGGAAACACCAGTGCAGCACGTCTTAAATGGTGACGAAACACAGGTGCCAACTGCTGCAGCTTTCCTCAGTGTGCAGACTGACAAGGAGGGCAGTGGTGAAGGGTGGGTGGAAGATGATGGGGAGGAGGATGATGAGGTCCTGAGGAAGAGGTGGTGGTCGCACAGAGGCACCAGCACAGCAAAAGAGGAAGCAGGTTGCAAAAGCGGAACGAGCGTCCCCTAGACAGTATGCCTGCTACTACCCACCACACCAAGGGACCTAGCACACCAAAGGCAGCTCAAAGGCGTTCCCCCGCGTGGCAGTTCTTCAGACAATGTGCTGACGACAAGACACGAGTGGTTGGCAAGCTGTGCAATGATAGCCTGAGCCGGGGCATAAATGTTCTAAACCTGACCACAACCTGCATGATCAGGCATCTAAATTCAAGACACAAGCTGCATTGGAATAATTACCTCAAAATCCAAGAAAGGTCTCTGCCTCCTCCTGCTTCCTCTTCTGCTGCTGCCTCGGCCTCTTCCTCCACCTCTACAGTGACAGTGTCACCTGCCACCCAGCAAAGAGACGATATGACAGAAACGTCCCAATGTCCGCCACCATCCCCAAGCATTTCCATATCATGGTCCCATGGAAGCTTACAGCTCTCCATCTCCCAAACACTGGAGAAAGAGGAAGTACCCCCTACCCACCCGCGATCCCTGGCACTGAATGCCAGCATTTCAAAATTCCTGGCCTTTGAAATGCTGTCATTCCGTTTGGTGGACACGGACAGTTTCAAAAACCTGATGGCGGTGGCTGTCCCACAGTACGTGGTTCCCAGCTGCCACTACTTTTCCAGGCGAGCCATCCCTTCCCTGCACAAACAAGTCGGGGACAAGATCAAGTGTGCACTGCGCAATGCCATCTGTGGCAAGGTCCACATAACCACTGATACATGGACCAGTAAGCACGGGCAGGGACGCTATATCTCGCTAACTGCACACTGGGCAAATGTAGTGTCGGGTGGGCCTGAGCCGGCTAGCCATTTGGCGCATGTCCTTCCACCACCGAGGATTGCAGGGCATTTCTCTTTGCCTCCTCCTCCTCCTACTGCTCTTCCTCCTCCTCGGCCACCTACTCATCCGCTCAGTGTAACACCTTCACCACCAACATCAGCACATCCAGGGGGAAACGACAGCAGGCTGTTTTAAAACTGATATGTTTGGGGGATAAACCCCACACTGTGCAGGAGCTGTGGACGGGCATTGAACAACAGACCAATGAGTGGTTGTTGCCACTGAGCCTCAAGCCCGGCCTGGTGGTGTGCGATAATGGGCAAAATCTCGTAGCGGCTCTGGGCCTAGCCCGTTTAATGCACATCCCTTGCCTGGCGCATGTGCTGAATTTGGTGGTACAGAATTTTCTAAAAAACTACCCGGATATGTCAGAGCTGCTGCAGAAAGTGCGGGCCGTCTGTGCGCACTTTCGGTGTTCTCACCCTGCTGCTGCTCGCCTGTCTGCGCTGCAGCGGAACTTCGGCCTTCCCGCTCAAGCCTCATATGCGACATGCCCACAAGGTGGAACTCCACCTTGCACATGCTGGAGAGACTGTGCGAGCAGCAGCAGGCAATAGTGGAGTTTCAGCTGCAGCACGCACGGGTCAGTCGCTCTGCGGAACAGCACCACTTCATCACCAACGAGTGGGCCTCCATTGCGGTGTTTTGAGTACTCCACCAACATGGCCAGTGCCGATGACGCTGTACTCAGCGTTACTATCCCAATTCTATGTCTCCTTGAAAAAACACTTCTGGCCATGATGGAAGAGGATGTGGCACAAGAGGAGGAGGAGGAAGAGCGGTCATTTCCACGGTTATCAGGCCAGTCATTCCCAAGTGGCTCGGAGGGTGGGTTCCTGCACCAGCATAGGCCAGGTCAAAAATATTCAAGCCAGGGCACAGTTCTGGAGGACGAGGAGGATGAGGAAGATCATGAGGAGGAGGAGGAACCACAGCAGGGTGGCACCCAACGCAGCTCGTGGGCATCACTGGAGCGTGGCTGGGGGGATACGGAGGACACAGATGATATACCCCCCACAGAGGACAGCTTGTCTTTGCCTCTGGGCAGCCTGGCACACATGGCCGACTACATGCTGCAGTGCCTGCGCAATGACAGCCGAGTTTCCCACATTGTAACGTGTGACGATTACTGGGTGGCCACCCTGCTGGATCCCCGCTACAAGGACAACGTAATTCCCTCACTGGAGCGTGATCGGAAGATGCGCGACTACAAGCGCACGCTGGTAGACAGGCTGCTGAAGGCATTCCCAAATGACACCGGGGGCTCAGTGGAAGCACAAGGCGAAGGCAGAGGAGGAGGAAGAGGCCGCCAACGCAGCTGTGGCACCACCAGCAACTCAGAAGGCAGGGTTAGCATGGTCGAAATGTGGAAAAGCTTTGTCAGCCGCCCGCCACAACAAACGGCACCACCAGCCGATAGACAACGTCTTAGCAGGAGGCAGCATTTCAGCAACATGGTGGAACAGTATGTGTGCACACGCCTACACGTACTGACTGATGGGTCTGCCCCATTCAACTTCTGGGTCTCCAAATTGGGCACATGGCCTGAGCTTGCCGTTTATGCCTTGGAGGTGCTGGCCTGCCCTGCAGCCAGTGTATTGTCTGAACGTGTGTTTAGCACGGCAGGGGGCGTTATCACAGACAAGCGCAGCCGCCTGTCCACAGCCAACGTGGACAAGCTAACGTTTATTAAAATGAACCAGGCATGGATCCCACAAGACTTGTCTGTGCCTTGTGCAGAATAGACATTTAGACCGGACTCACACAGCCATTCGTATACTTGGTTTATAATATTGAAACATATTAAAAAAACAAGTATAAACAAAAAAAAAACAGTGTTGGCTACCTCCTCCTACTCCTCCACCATCGCCACTTCCACCTACACTGCCACGGTCATTGCCTAGTCAACCTCTAGGCTCCTATTCCACATCCACCCCCCCTTTCCATTTTTTTAATTTGATTTTAATTTATTTTCCCTATCCCCATTTTTTTGTAGGGCACTTGCCCTACTCTTACCCCAATTTTACTTCCTTTTGCAGCCCTCTAGCACTTGCCAGGACTTTGTTGCAGCCATTTTTGTGCCTAAAAGTTCGGGTCCCCATTGACTTCAATGGGGTTCGGGGTCCGGGATAAAGTTCGGGTTGTGTTCGGTACCGAACCCGGACTTTGTCCCGAAGTTCGGCCGAACCCACCGAACCTGAACATCCGGGGGTTCGATCAGCTCTAGTGCAGAGTGAAGTGGGTGCAGGGTGAGGTGGGCGCAGAGTGAGGTGGGCGCAGAGTGAGGTGGATGCAGAGAGTGAGGTGGGTGCAGAGTGTAGCCCCCCCCAGATTCCAGTGCAGAGTTCCACTCCCCTCTCCCTCCTGATTTCAGTCCAGCACTTCTCCCCACAAGTAGAAGGCTCTCCTCCCATAGCCCCCATCCCAGGATTCCATACAGAGTTTTCCTCTGCTCGCTACTCACAGTCAGCACGTTGTCCCTCGAGGCTGCTTCCCTTTAGCAGATTCCCCGCCCCTTCCTCCTCTGCTCTCATAGGCACTGAGGGGCCGCAGGGGGGAGGAGTGATGTCGCTTGTAAATACAGAAGCAGCTCTTCTGTATTTACAAAGTGACAGTAGCAAACAGCCTGCATGTGGCTGAACTTCGGAGGGCAATGCTGGGCTCAAGGGATAGGTAGTGCAGAGCCCCCAACAATGACTGGACCCTGGGCACCTGCCCCTTTTACCCTGCGGTAAAGACGACCCTGGTTTCCCCATATCAACATTTTCCAAGGGTGGAGCAACTTCTGGCAAAGTCAACACAACTCCACTAACACATTTTTGTAATCCACTTTTGGTTAAGATGAATGTATTACAGACTGAGGATATCACCAATAATATCTAGGATCAGGCAATTGCAAAGGCTTCCCACTTGAGCCATTAGTGCTGATATAATGCTGTATATCCTTTTGGTTAGGCTGACAAATGATTACACAGTCAAAGTTGATGAGGCGGGGACGTGGCTTGGATATGGAGGAGTGAGGAGGCACGCTGCGGAGCTCTGCATGGCTGGAGGCTAAAAAGACCCCATTATCTGACCAAACCCCCCCAATCTTTCATGCCGGGGGATCGGAGGAACTCGCAGGTACCTGGGGAACCGAGGGGTCCCGAAATCACCCACTACTTCCCCACTACACCCACTACAGCACGCTACCCCAACACCGGACCCGGGTGCCAAGATGGCGCCGACACGTGTCCCTCAGGGAGCCGCTTACACCAAGAAAAGCATCCCCGGAGAGACGACATCAGCCGGCAACACTGCTCCCATACAAAGGAGACCTTCCCCGATAACATCCCCTGTCCTCCAGGGGGAAGACTCACAGCATGATCAGCACAACCAGTGCTGCTCCGGCGGGTCTCCGGGACATGGAGAGGAGTGCCTCTGTCTACCCTCCCTTCCAAACGAGACCTTCAGGAGATGGCGGCATCTATAGTCACGGCTCTCACGGGAGAACTCCACGACCTGGGCCAGCGGGTTGACACAGTGGAGGAAAAGGTGACAGACTTGGAGGCCTCCACCACTGCAACGGAGGCCCGGGTCTCGGCCTTGAAGCGTGAACACATGGACATCCGCCACCACCTCATTGAGATACAGCTCTGTCTGGACGACGGTGAGAATAGAAGCCGGAGGAATAACCTACGCCTCCGCGGGATCCCGGAGGCCACAGCGGGCCCTGACCTATGGGCCACGGTGGTTGCCATCTTAAACAAGGCCCTGGACAAGCCCCGAGATGCTGAACTAGAACTAGACCGGGTACACAGGGTGTCTGGCGCAGGACCCCAGGACCCTGCCGCGAGATGTACTCTGTCGGGTACATTTCTTTGCAATCAAGGAAGAGATCCTTCGGCAAGTATGGGAGAAGGGGCCTCTGGATTTTGATGGAGCCTCCATAAATATTTACCCAGACATTTCAAGGCATACCCGAGCCATGAGAGGGATGCTCAGACCCTTCCTGGAGCTCATCAGGGACTTTGGAGCCACTTATCGATGGGGCCACCCATTTCACCTTATCATTAAGAAGCAGGGCACAGACTTCTTTCTGCGGGCCCCGGAGCAGCTGCCAGAACTCTTCAGACTCCTGAACAGACCTCCCATCTCCGTCCCAGATTGGCATGCCTACCTACTGTCTTTGGAGGGCTCTGGCCCACCGGCACCGAGACCACAATGCCTAAGACGCCCGCGCTCCAGGACCTCAAGCAGGGAACCGCGGAGACCACATCCCACGTTGGCGGAACTTTAATACACCGTGTCCATCCCTGGGATATGGTAAGACTGAGATCTCCTGTCTAGCCCCTCTCCCCTGTTTAGTGTCCCCCCCCTCACCTCTGCACTCTGCTACCCTTACCGTTTTGTGACTCTTGATGAAGTGGGTGCACGCTGAGTTCTCCCGGATAGGCCCCAGTCTCCCTTCAGCTATACCCTCCATATGACTGGCCCTGATGCCGCAATTTCTTGCTTCACCTCCCCCCCCTGGGCATGGTCCGGATGCACACGCTGCCCCGCTGGCTTCAGACTTCTACATTTAGTCCTCCTGCTTTTCTCAGGTACGATGTGGTTTTTGATCTGTTGCCACCCCTGTTGCTCCGCATAATGGCCCTCCTCCGGACCCCTGGTCTCTGGGGTGGCGGGGGACCTTTGCTTGCCTTGGACTTGGATGCCTGGGGGCCCTGCCCCCCCCTCCTCTCTGCCGTGGACTGCATGCCCTGTTAGGTGACGGCGGCTGGGGATCTAGTCCATGTAGACCCGGGGGCTCTCCCCGCCCCCCCCCCCCTGTTGCTCCCTCGCTCGGCTCCCACCCCCGCCCGGTTGAGACACCCTCGGGTGCTGTCTTCCCTACCCTGATGTGACTTTGTGGGGCTTGTTGGGGGGGGGGGGGGGGGGCGCGGAGATGCCATATGCTGTTTTGTTGTCCTGCAACCGCTGTTTACCGTTTACTGCTTCATTTATTGTTATTAAGTGCGGGGGGGGCGGCCGGGTGGGGTGCGCTGGGACTACCCGTGCGCGCTCTGCCTGACCGTCCGTCTCGCGAGTGTTATTGTTGGAGCGATTTTATACTATTTTCATGTTGCAGTCTCTATATTTTATGTCATGTTGCATCCTAACTTCTTGTTTTTTCTAGGGCTGTGATGCTATGCTCCATTATGTTTCTCCTCTTGACCTGCTATGCAGGATTTCAGCTCAACTGTGTTATTGTGCCCACCTTACCTTCACCGTTGGGGGGGGGGGGGGGGGGGGGGGGGGGGGGGGGGGGGGGGGGGGGGGGGGGGGGGGGGGGGGGGGGGGGGGG
>BLSH010046802.1:20842-31169 GCA_018402905.1 Glandirana rugosa | reverse complement strand
GATATGAAAACAGTCGCAGGTCCTAATTTGACAGGTGTACAAGTGCAAGGGAGTGGTCCTGAATGCATACTTTGTTTGGGCCCGTACACATGCACCCATAGTGTAACAAATGCTGCCTGCACATAGCTCCAGAAGGCTTCAGCTACATAAACAAACCACTGATTCACATTGTACAGACCACAGCACCTATGTGAATGAGCACCAATACCACAATTCACACACAGAGCTTTATTTATTTCTCAATACAGTTTTAGCTTCTAGATTTAGGTGTCCATTTATGAAGCAGTGTAAAAAATCCACTGCTTCATTCTCCGGCATTCAGAGTGGAGATTGTTCTCCTCTGTGTGCCTGTTTATGAACCCGTGTAGATTGCTTCACCTCTTGTGAAGTGAAATGATCTACAAACGGTTCAAACAGTGGAGAACGCCCCCTAATACTGGAATCTCGTGAGACATTACGAGATTACGGCACCAGAAATTCACAGAAACTCAGAGATGTTGGTTTATTAAGCAGTGATAAATTATCACTGCTCAGTAACGGACATTCTCGGAGGAGCCCACCCAAATCATTAATGATTTCTAAGTGGGAGAACTTGCAAAATAGCAGGGTGTTCACATACTTATTTTCCTCACTGTATATACACACATCATATATATGTATATACATATATACACA
This sequence comes from Glandirana rugosa, assembly GCA_018402905.1. Taxonomy (NCBI): domain Eukaryota; kingdom Metazoa; phylum Chordata; class Amphibia; order Anura; family Ranidae; genus Glandirana; species Glandirana rugosa. The sequence continues at coordinate 30,494 of BLSH010046802.1, read as the reverse complement.
TATACAGGGCAGGGGGACATGGCTAATGTGTTGGGGGGTCTGAACAAGACAGGAAGAAGTCTATAATCTTCCTCCTTCCCCGGGATTCCCTCTTCACCCCCCGGTTCACCACCTCTGAGCTGGTGAATTGGGGAGGGTGATATCTGACACAGATCGCCAGTGAAGTGCGGAGATCGCAGCTTCATAAACTGGCCATTCCTGTGTCAGTGAATGACAGCTTCTCCATGTGCAGAGATAATCAGCGGAGAACATGTTACCGAAAATAAACCGTACATAAACCGAAAATTAACTGTGATTAGCGGTGATCCTTGGGATCACCGCTGATCGCAGTTTCATAAACAGACACCTTAGTAGGAATTCTGTTGTGTTTGTGTCCACTAATAATGATTTTAGTGTATTTTTAGTATAAGTATCATTTCATATTTTGGGAAGTGGGGGGGGAGGGGGGGCCCTGCCAGGTAGACTGTAGGGGGCCCCATGATTTCTAACAGCAGCCCCGACACTGGAGGGTGCACATGCGCGCCCCCTAGCTATGCAAGCGATCGCTGCCTATTTACGGCGATTCGCGCACAACAACCAGACTGCCGCCGTGAAAACACGGCAGGCGGACGGGAAGTGGTTAAAAAGACAGTTACATTTCTGAAATGCTGGGATTACTAACTATCACATTTGCTTGTGTTCTCATTCAAACTGCCAAACCATCAATTGGCTGTTGATCAAACAGAAGTAGCTTCCTTGGCTGTAAAGGATAGGAGGGTTTAATTCCACTTTAAGGCTGTCAGCAGTTTGGCCTCTACAAACTCAGCAGTGCCTAAAAATGGAGAGCAACTGAGCATGTGCAGAGCAGGGTGAGGCAGTGTAGTACTGGATTTTAAACAGCACGGGCGCTTATTTTAATGTTATACATAGCTATACCTACAAAACGGGTCAACCTGAAGTGATCTAGCAGAACTTAATTTTATGACTAAAGTTCCACTTTAGAGCGGAACTAAACACATCAATTTAACAGTTTAAAAAACAGTTACGTTTCTAGCACGTGTCGGGAATTTAACTGTCACATTGACTGCACTCTCAACCAAACTGTCAAACCATCCAATGGCTGGTGTCATAGCTGATCACATGTGCAGCATTATGGAAGTTGAAGATGAAACAGAGACCAAGATGTCAGCTTCCCCAGCTGAAAACAATGGGAGGGTTTAGTTCCAATTTAGCCTGCAGACACCAGAAAACCTCAAATTCCAGTTTGTGTTTCTCATTCAAGGTTGAGAAGGATATTCGGAACCCGTTAGAGTCTGGTAGCTGCAGGATTGCGGGGATACTTTAGCAGGGTAAAATGAAGAGTGACGAATGAAGAAGAGCAGAGGGCAGTGGGGAGAGAGGGGGGCAAGACTGTTGTTAATTCGATCCTATAGCCTAAGGAGAGAAATAGGATTCAAATCATGGTTGCAGAGGTTTTGAGACACAATATATTATCCATAGGGAGGGGGCTACAGTTCACCGTCTCAAGGCCAGCCCAGAGTGGTATTTCCCAGGTAGCATGGAATTTGGTCATCTGGGCCAATTGATAATCATGGTAATATTGTGCAGGATGCAGAAGGCCAAGACCACCATTTAGTCTGGGTAAGAATATTGTAGCCCTGAGTCTTAGTCTAATGGACCCACAAATATAGTAGAGAATGCACCTCCCATAGGTAGGACCGATAATTAGTGTGCTGGAACTGACAGGTAACACTCAAAAGAGATAGAGAATCTTAGATAATAGGGTCATTGGAGGATCCTTTTAATGAAATGGTTGTCTTTTGGTAAGAGAATCTGTTATGGAAACAGTTTTGCTGCAACACTGATTGTCTCCTTGGCCATCCCAACACACTGGAGGGCAGTCTCCATGTCTTTTGGTCATTTTATCTTAGTCCAGTAACTAATGTCTGTGTATGAAAGGAAATCTTTAGCTAGTCCAGTTTAACATGTGGTTTAAAGAGAAAATCATTCCCTTTGAGTCCTTCTAGACATTCTGGTGCTCTATTGGATGAGATGTGGTGACTGTTGGGGCCATTGGAGTACAGTGACCTCATTGTCCAGTGGTGAGATGATTTGATATTTGTGACATGGTGCATTATCCTGCTAGAAGGAGCCATCAGAAGATGGTTACGCTGCAGTCATAGAGGAATGGACATGGTCAGCAACAATACTCAGGTAGGCTGTGGCATTTAAGCAATGCTCAATTGGTAATAAGGGGCCCAAAGTGTGTCAAGAAAATATCCCCCAAACCATTACACCACCACCAGCCTGAACCGTTGATACAAGGCAGGATGGATCCATGCTTTCATGTTGTTTATGCCAAATTCTGACCCTACCATCTGAATGACGCAGCTGAAATTGAGACTCCTCAGACCAGGCAATGTTTTGCCGGTGTTATTGTCCAATTTTGGTGAGACTGTGCGAATTGTAGCCTAATTTTTCTGTTCTTAGCTGACAGGAGTAGCACCCGGTGTGGTCTTCTGCTGCTGTAGCCCATCTGATTCAAGGCTCAATGTGTTGTGCGTTTAGAGGTGGTATTCTTCATGCCTTGGTTGTAACGAGTTGTTATTTGAGTTACTGTTGCCTTTCTATCATCTCAAACCAGTCTGCCCATGCTCCTCTGACATCAACAAGTCATTTTCCTCTGCACAATTGCTGCTCACTGGATATTTTCTCTTTTTTGGACCATTCTCTGTAAACCCTAGAGATGGTTGTGTGTGAAAATCCCCGTAGATCAGCAGTTTTTCAAATACTCAGACCAGACCATCTGGCACCAACAACCATGCCACGTTCAAAGTCACTTAAATCCCCTTTCTTCCCCAATGTGATGCTTGGTTTGAACTTCAGCAAGTCGCCTTCACAACATCTAGATTCCTAAATGCATTTAGTTGCTTCCATGTGATTGGCTGATTAGCAATTTGTGTTACCAAACAATTGAAAAGGTGTACCTAATAAAGTGACCGGTGAGTGTATATTACTTTAATATGGCATTCAAGGTCTGCTAATGCATATCCTAGTTTCCAATATACTGTAAGCAGAAGCATTGTCACCCTACACAGACCTTGTGTCAGGATCACCAGGCATTATAGAAAAAGCTGCAGATTTAATAATATTGAAAGCTATTTTTGAAATTAACCATTTGTAGCCCAGGCCCGACCTCTGAAGAACTGTGGGTGAACTTCAGGGCCAGGGAGAGCTGACATCCATCTTCATAGGGTGGCTTACTAGGCATGGTGGGTGCAGAAAGAAGAATTGAGTTGGGCGCCAGACACTTTGATGATGCAGAACAAAAGAGATTTATTTTTCTCTCAAAGAACTGGGGAGAGAGGGGTTAAGACCAGGACACCCTTTAGGTAGGCGCAACAGCACTTTGCAGACTCCGAGACACTCTGAATAAGACTCTTGACGTAGCAATAAAGTCCCACAGGCCTTCCAACTGAACTTTGCCTGATTAGAACTATTAACTTGTGCATTGAACTTGTACTTTTGGACTTAAACACAGATTGATGCACATACCAAGCTTGGTATCCCCGTTGTACAGATCTGTGCAGAACAAGACTTCTTGGACTCCCACCGCCACTGGGTCCCTTGTACTTCACACAGCCAACTGCTGTATTTCCTGAGTGTCCCCCACGCCAACTTGCTGGGTTCCTTCCTTGGCTCTTCAGCCCAACTGCTGAACTCTCTCGCAAGTGTCACCCCCTCTATTCTGCTGAGTTCCTAACTTGACTTCTGCCTAGACTTTCCTAACTTTTTCCACTGTCCCCCAGTTTGTGAAAAAGGCTGCTCTGGTACTCTCTCAGACTCCAAACTGTGGCCTCTGATAACAGGAGTGTTGTCCCTCATAGGCAACAGCTTCCCCTTTGCCTCTGACCCTGGTTCACACCTTGCCTCTGACGACAGGAATGGTTGATTTCCACTCGCAACTCTGTCCCTTCACCTATGACAAAAGGGGTTCTCCGGCCGGCAGAACCCGTGCAACTTGGTTAGGCTTCCGACATGAAGCCCCAACCCTCCGCTGCTTCTTCTTATTCTGGGTAGGCCTCAGACTGCCCAGCAACCAGGAACTCGCGAATAGGCCTCAGGCTTCTGGCCTAGCAGCCGGGAGCTTTCAACACACATCCACCCAGACAGCCGTCCAGGTGGCACAGAACCCCAATCACCTGACACCGAAATATATAGGCTCCCCAGCAGGCCATGAGGCCCAAGAAAACCCCTGCCCATTGTTGGAGTAGCCTACCATTCATATTCCATGTTCATGTACACCTTGTCGATCCAATGCCATCAGCAGCAGTTCCACCCAATGGCAGAGGAGAGAGAAAAGGAAAAGAATCAATAGATCACCTACCAATTTGGCCAGGCTAATTACCACCCAGCAAATTAAATTTGACAGCACCCCCATTCAAAACCATGGTGCTACACATTTAAGCACTATTAAACCCAAAACCAACAATGTAATATATTGCTGCTTACCAATCCTTGGATGTGGTGGATGTATTATTTTTTTATCCCTGTTTTCACAGCAACATACCATCCTGTATTAAAGTGCCCCCACTCTGAATGAAAGAGCACAGAGGGCGCCTTTAGACATCAGATTTGTTTGTTGGGGGGGAGTGTTAGATGTACTACCAGATTTAGATACACTAACAAATTGAAACCAAACTCCAGCTCACACTGCAGTTACACAAGCAGTTACAGTAACAGTTTTTTGCTTTTGCGATAAAGGTTTTACATATATAAATAAAAGCTGATCATTGTTTATATGGGATTTTAGTGATTAGGTTTACACATGAATTGAAGTGTATCTAAACCCAAAAAACAAAAATATAACATATTGCAGCTTATCAGTCCTTAAATGTGGTGGATGCATTCTTTTTTTGTATTTCACTGTTTTCTTTATTTTCACCTGGTGATCTGGCCAGGAACATACTTATGGTGTAAGGGTGATTCCTCTATCTATGGAGGAGTAATAGGAACACCCTTGGACAGCAACATTGTCTAGAGAGGGCAGTGTTGGATGGATTAAAAACAAAGACAGCTGTATTAATGCTAGTGACAGACTGCACCATATGTGTTATCCCATATGACTTTGTGTAATATGTACTATTCAGCTGTTGCAGTTTTTTTATTTAGCCCGGCATTGCATTTTAATAATGACTTCATTTTATCTCCTCTGCAGATGAGATACATGGCAACTCAATCAGACTGGCCATAGGGATAACAGTTGCTGTCATTGTGTGTGTGGTCGGGTTGGCATGCTTTGTGAATTTGTATAAAAAGCGCAGGTAAGACATCATTGGGAGATATAAATAAACTATACTGTCGATTGCATCCCAGTCTTAGTCCACAGGGTTCAATATTGAGTTGGCCCACCCTTTGCAGCTATAAAAGCTTCAACTCTTCTGGGAAGGCTGTCCACAAGGTTTAGGAGTGTCTATGAGAATGTTTGACCATTCTTAAAAAATGTCCATTAATGCATCACTGTCTCATATATGAAGACGAGTGCTCATACTCCATACATGACACCCATATACTCCTCCACCAGTGTGCTTCAGTGATTCAATCACCCTAATGGACATAGCCTTACCAGAAATCAGATGATAAACAGAAATAAAATCACTGCTTATATGGCATACTCCAATCGACTCCAAGATCGGTGCTCATAGGTTGGATCCAAGCCACTCCACCTGTGGGAACAAATCACACGGGAAACCTCCGATAGTGTAAAACCTTCTTAAAAACTTTATTGCACAAACATCCAATTCGGTCAGCCGCTCTGTATCTTACATCAATAGTGTCAAGTCACTGTGCTCCTTTATCTCCTTACTGTCTATTAGCACAGCACTGGCGCTCGTACAGTCAAGCGTGGTATCTGAGTTGCCGTATTGCCAGCCCTTAGACACGTTTCGTCACTTCCAACTTGTTCACAAAGGGGTGGTAGTACTGTTTTGGATAGGACAGAAACCATCCGTACTTATATCTGCCCCCTGGCCAAATTCAGTACGATGTGTGCACACGCTGAGAAAGATATCATACACTGGCACCAAGGTTCAGAGTTAAGGTACTTCTGCTTTATTGTTCCGCTTTGCTGAGGCTTATATAGTATCAAGATATTCATTTAAGGAAATGCATATAGACGTGGCATATATAAAGTATAGTATAAGCTCATGATTGGATGTATCTATTAAAGTGTCATTTCCTTCCAGGTTGTTGACAATCGAAGTCTTGGGCGTAGTCTCTCTCTGGAGGCACCATCTTAGGTTTCATGTTGATTAGTCGAAGGGAGGGGTGATCTAGCAGCCATTTTGAGTAAGGTGATAACCAGTAGCAATAACAGATATGTACATAAGACATATGGTATACATCATACGATGAAATAGGCATTTCATCATAACCATTAATTACATCCATTACAGTACGGCTCAGCAACTGGACTTAAATATTGCATCCATCCCTGTTTCCCATGCTGCTTTGAGCATGATTTGCATAAATCACACCCATTAAGGATGGTAATCTATCCTCTATTCACTGCAGCATAGATATCCTATTGTGCCATTAACCCCATGCACGCTGTAACAGGGATTATCCGTGTGTGCAATTAACCCCACACATCCAGGATAGAAGTAAATAAATAAATAAACGGCATCCAAATCTTAAATTGCCGATGGGGAAACTACATATTATGTAGAATCGGGATAGTCAACTCCAATAATTCAGTGATATGTTCCTTAATGCAGGTATTACATCACTAAAATATTTAAAGTTAAAATTAATATTAAAATCATTTAAGAAAAAACTTTTTAAGAAAAAACTAGAATCTGGAAGAGTAAATTTAATTAAAGGAAAAATTAATTAAAGAAAAAATTAAAAATGATAGAAAAAAGATAGCAGTTTATACCCCCAGACTTTTATGGATCTTATAAAAGCCTAATGATTATATTGTTTGCTATATTTCTGAAAATACAGTATTCACTGATTGAATAGATATCTATAGCCCAAATAAGCGATTAGAGACCCATCCAATATAATTGGAGGGAAATATCACATATACCACACATAAACACAATACAGCATATAAACGCATATATAAACCTAAAATGGATGGTGTCAGCCCAAAATTAATTAATAATTACTAATAAAGCAGTTAAGATCCAACTCTATATTTAAACCCCGGGGACTTAAAGTTTGTAAAAAATATATCCATCCCGTTTCTTTTTTTGAGAGTTCTCTTACCCTATTAGACCCTCTCCAACAAGGTAGGACTTTTTAAATACCCCAAATTTGGAGTAGCAAAGGGTCCTTGGCGTGATACTTTTTAAAATGTTCTGAAACGCTATGATATTTTTAACCTTTGATAATATTTGTTACATGTTCACCTATTCTAACCTTCAATGCCCTCTTTGTGCACCCAATATACATTAGGCCACATGGACAAGTTAATGCATAAACAATGTTTGTGGTATCACACGTAATAAAGTCCCGGATCTCATATTCAGCACCTGTGTTGGGGGCTATGAAAGAGTCGCACCTTCTAGTCCTGTTACCAGTATGGCGACACACCTTACATTTGCCGCATGCCAGAAATCCTTTAAGGTCTGGCCACAATGTCGATTTAGTCAGGGGAACTAAAATTTTCTGTACCACTCTATCACCAAAATTAGGTGCCTTTCTATATTTGAAGGAACGTTTATTTGACAATACCGGGCCAAGAGTTCTGTTTATCTGTAATATATGCCAGTGTTTATTAAAAATATATTCAATCTCCCTGAAATGACAATTAAATTCTATAATAAAACTCCACTGTTTATGATCCTCATTCTTTCTCTGGGTATCATTTCTCAAATATTGCTCCCTAGGAATCATCTGAATCCCTGAATCAATCTGTGATTCAGAATAACCCTTCTGTACAAATTTCCTTAATGACCCCTGACCGTTCCAAGAAATTATCATCCGAGGTACAGTTCATTCTAATTCGTGTCAACTGCCCTCTTGATATATTCCTTAACCAAGAGGGAAGGTGACCACTCCTGATAGATAGGTAGCTTTTTCTATCAGTAGGTTTAAAATAAACATAGGTGTCTGTCTAATCTAGTTCCTGTTCTAAAAATTGACAAATCCAGGAAGTTAATTTCTTTATCACTGTATTGATAATCCAATCTGATGTTATGGTTGTTATTTAAATGTTTAAGGAATTCATGTAGGGTTTGTTCAGAGCCTTCCCAAATGAACAGGAGGTCATCTATAAATCTGCGATAGAATAGTAACTCAGATCTCCTTTCACTGAATACAAATCTATCCTCCCACTCCGCCATAAAAATATTTGCCAGACTGGGTGTAAATTTAGCCCCCATGGCTACACCACTCCGCTGGCTGTAAAAAGAATTCTGGTACCAAAAATAGTTATGTGATAAACAAAAATCTAGCGCCTTTTGCAAAAATATATTTTTTGGTTGTGTGGGATATCACCCCGTTTGCTAAGTGCCCAATTGAGTGACAGCAGAGCATCGTCATGTTGTATATTCGTATATATATATATTCGTATATAACGAAGCTACATCTGCCGTCACTAAATAGGTGGGTTTAGAGGCATGTAACTCCAAATCCCTAATGGATAGCAGTAAATCCTTTGTATCCTTTAAGAAAGCCTTTGCCGCTACAACACTCGGTTGAAAAAATGTTATTTCCCCAGCCTGGCTGTGACCGATCCAATCCCATTCACAATTGGCTGGGGGACATGTAATGGTTTTATGTACCTTAGGTAGCGTGTAAATAATTGGTATTCTACACGCACTAGGTACAAGGTAATGCTGTACTTCAGCATTCAAAACTCGTAATCTATGACCATAATCAATAAGGGCCTTAAGCTGCTCTTTATATACCATAGTGGGGTCCTTTGGTAGTTTTTTATATGTGACCTCATCAGCTAACATTTCTATTATCTGATTGTGATAACATATCTTGCCCAATATAACTACTCCCAAACCTTTATCCACTGGTCTCACTATGATATCTTTACGTGTTTCTAACTCTTCAATCCCTTCTTTGATGTGTCTGGGGTTAACCCCATTTTTTGGTACAATCTGTTCTACATCTTTAAGGACTAGATTGTTGATAACTTCCCCATAGTGATTACTGGATATGGGTGGGTTAAATAATGACTTGTTTCTCAGCCCACTATCAATAACCATACTTCTATTATTTGTGGTGTTACTCACTGACATGATTGGATTATTCAAAAAGTGTTTCTTTTTATTGACCTTCCTAATATATTTATGAATGTCTATATAAGTGTTGAATTTATTAATGGGTCTTTTTGGTTCTTTGTGAAAAACTTATTAGGTTAGTACAGTCACTCATTGTGGTGTTTATTATCTTCATACCAATAACTATCACCCGACTCTTTGTTCAGTAATAAATTGGGTGGGTATAGGTCATTAGTGATACCCCTTCAATAGTTGTTAGATCAGGAATTTCTACATCTTGTCTAACATGGTTTTTTACCCCAATTGGGGTCTGTGTAGTTTCTTCCCTAACTTCTCAATCTTTGTGCATTTCTATAGTATCACTCTGGTCGCCTATTTCCAAACCCTCATCAATATAACCCGTTCTATACAATAGTGTTAGTCTATTATCT
>BLSH010046747.1:845343-884379 GCA_018402905.1 Glandirana rugosa | reverse complement strand
CATTGTCCGTGCGATCGTTCGGGTTCCGTCCGGACCCGGACCCGGACTTTGTCCCGAAGTTCGGCCGGACCAGCAGAACCCGAACTTCCAGAGGTTCGCTCAACTCTACTGCTTAGACTATTTTCTGGAAAGGTGATTCTAGCCTTTAACAATGTGAAGGACAGGTGATGAAAACTGGAATAAATTACAAAACCAATAATTAATACTTACAGTATATCTTTCCCATGTGTATCTACATTGGGTACATATTTCAGCATTAATTGATAAAAAATGATTCATGTATGCCAAAGGTTTTTCACAATTCCCAATACCACTGTAACATACTTTCACTTTCTATAAGAAATGCTTCACAAAATCAATAATCATGAATTTACTTTTCTTACTAGACATGACATCTGCGCAATTTTCAGGGACGAAGTTGACACAATGTCTGTAGCATCGAATTATTGTCTTTCTGGAAAATATTGCCAAAACAGTCACGCAAAGTAATAAGGAAAACCTTCAAGAACTTGGCAATTACATTTCACTATAGCTTTCCTGTTGGTTTTATATATTATTATATATGAAAATAAATCTGCTATAAGGCTTTATGTAAACAAACAAAAAAAAGTTATTTACAAATGTTTTAATTTTTTAAATTACATTTTTGCATTAAGACTGCTATTGAAGTGAATGCATGAATAGAGTTCTTGATCCCAAAAAGTCCAAACTTGGTTTTTCAGTTTTGGATAGTAGAGAATGGTTAAAACCTAATAGATTTTTTCTTGCTATATCCTCTTCCTAAACAGCACATTTTACCCTTTTACTTCACATCCTCATTAATCTATTTAGCAGCTGAGAGTAAAGAAAATTACGTGACTGGATTTATGTACAGTAACTATGCCAGGCCAGTCACCAAACTCTAGCAATGTCACATGGGAAAAGTCTGTCAGACTGTATGAGGTACAATTGGGGGGGGGGGGGGGGTGCTCCATTTTTAGTAAATTTCCCCCTTTGAGTCAATCATAGCTTATACAGGGTATATATGTTGGAGGGGCAAAGGAAGGTTGAATATATGCTGCTACAAAGGAAGAGGGTTAAAGTGAACCTGTTGTGTGCCTGCAGTGGCCATATGTTAATAAATATGTACAGAGTTAATATTGAATTAATATCCAGATTGTGCTACTTGGCATCTGTACTACTTGGCATCATCACATTATATGGCTGGAATGTTATAGACTCCTGGGACCCTATACAACAAATCATACTTTCTCAACTTCCGGTGGAGCCACCAGTGCAGCTAATAGCAGCTCATCACTTTTATAGTAAACGTTGCTTCCCCACATTTCACTTAATTCATAAAGTTTGAACAACTGTCTAATAACTTACTACACATGAGGGATATACTCAATATATGCCCATATGGAATAATTTACGATTACCATAGGTAGCGAAACTTGAAAACTTTGACTCATGGAAAAGGGCTGGCATTGTCCTTCTTCATCAGCTTTTTGATAATGAGTCTCTACAATCCTTTAGTAAACTGGCAGAGAAATACCATCTATCCAACAAACGATTTTTTCAGTACCTGCAGTTGCGGCATGCTCTGCAGAGTCAGGCAGCAACTTTCCCATTACAATATAATCCTTCCTCAAGCTTAACTATGGCCATATCTACAAGATGCTCTCAACAGGGACTTATTGGTGACATATACTGCTCCCTACAAACAACAACTAGTGCTAGCACACAGGGTGGTAGTCTTGGGCGGGGGTATAGGTATCTGGAGACCGTGAGTGATGAGGAATGGGAGCAAGCTTTGGAGAACTTGACCAGAGTTTCCTTATCTTCCTCCCAGTGTCTGACCCAGTTGTTTATTATTCACATGTCTCACTATAGTCCTCAAAAATGACATTCTTGGAGCAAAGCAGCTACAACAAACTGTCCAAGATGTACGACTGAAATGGGCACACTCTATCACATGATGTGGTGTTGTCGTAAACTGCATCAATATTGGGAGTATGTATTTGATAGCTTAAATGTTCTATACTCTATACATCAAGGATATGCAATTAGCGGACCTCCTGATGTTGCAGAACTACAAGTCCCATGAGGCATAGCAAGACTTTGACAGCCACAAGCATGACACCCAGAGGCATAATGGGACTTGTAGTTTTGTAACAGCTGGAGGTCCGCGAATTGCTTATCCCTGCTATACATGTTTATTCTGATCCAAAAATAGCTTTGCTAAGGAATATATTGGAAGATATTCTCCCACCTGAAATGTGTGTCATGTGGCCGTGCTCTATGTAAACTCATATTGCAGAAATGGATATCCAACTCCCCACCAACAATTGCTCAATAGTCTGATGCAATTAATTTTAATTTAAGAAGGGAGGAATTGACATATAAACACAGGAAATTACCCTAAAAGTTTCAGAAAATTTGGTCTCGGTGGCTAGACTCTAATTTGTCTGTGCAAATATGTTGAGCCTACCGATAAGTTTGTTCAAAGTTAGCAGTGGAGTAAATCCCTGGTATGGGATAACTGTACATATAAGCCGTTAAGGTGTAGCCCCTAAACTGAACATAATGGCTTGTATTGTATTGTTGCCAATTTTATATATGAAGAATGAAATCATAAACCAATTGTTATGTTAAAAGGTCTTAAGTAACAATGATTGTATAATCTGGAAGTTAGATAACCTATTTTTCATTTATCTAGGTTTTTTAAAATGTATTTATTTATTTATTTTGTTATTGTAATTCTATATGTTTAATGGGCATGTTTTGGATGTACTAACCTTGTAAATTGCAAAAGAAAAAAAATCAAATAAAAGTATCTGATTATTAAAAAAAGTTAATATTGAGTAACAAAAGCTTGCCGAATTAGCCCTTAGGGGCATTGAACCCCTAAATGACCTTAATCACTGTGAAAACTTATTATAGTACCAGGAACAGGGGTTTCTGGAGACTTGCACACACTACAGTTCTCATGCTGTTATTCTTAATTGCTTAAAAATGCAGAAGTTAGAAAAGGACCCCTTGTAATCACCTGTGGCTATTCTGTAGACCTGATAACTAAACATGGAGATTGCATTGCTGAAGCCCTTGATATATATAATACATTTCTAGGGGATATAAAGTTGCCGCATTTAAAATATCATTTTTGGGTGAGCACACCCTTTAAAATAGAAAAAAAATCCTGCCAGTTCAGAAAAATAAATCTGCAACACCTTCTAGCAAAGTCTTGTTACGGATGACAGCAAATAAAAAATCTTTAGGGTGATAAAATTTTACTGCTAAAATGTTTGCACTTTCTGTATGGGTAACAACATAAATAAAGTAAATCATAATAACTGAAATAAAATCTAAATGAATTGCAATATCGGAGTGGTCAGATCTGATGGTTAAGTTATGATCTCTCTATTATGGCTCAGTATACTAACTGTAAATCTTGTTAAAGTATTCACAAATAAACTTTAATATTCCTGTTTTCATTACCTTTAGCAAAGCGTGTAATCAGGGAAAGTGGCAAATGTTTGTAATGGCATTTTATGTTCTAGCAATAAATTGCTCCATCTGGCTGTACCGCGGAGTTCTGCTACAAGATATAGCGCATTTATCGGAAGCTGATTAACGCCATCTTCAGCAGTTCATTGTTACAGTGTTCGGTCCATTCATTTTCTAAGTCATCCTTGCTTCTAAGTCTGGTATTTTACAAATATCAAATTCCTAGCTTCATTTTTACTTTAAATTAGTGATTTCCCAGAAATATTTTATTGCCTTACTAAAATGTGTGCATCCAACTAATTATTTATGACCGCATTTGCTTGTTACTGGAAGTTTATATCTAAATGAAGAATGAAAATTTGTAACCAAATAAATGGCAATTATTTAGTAATGTAGATAAAGCTAAATAAAACAGGAGGACGTCACACCTACCGATGATGCTAGCTAACATTTCTGTTAATGAAAAAAAAGCTGTATTTTAATTGTTTCCCCGGCGATTTTTTTTTTCTTTGTAATTCAAGCATAGCTAAGAACAGAGATGTGGTTTATACATGTGATGGTTGCTTATCTAACAATTTCATTCAGCATACTGGAGATCAGTGTTTCCTTCATTTTCCTGACTGTGGCAGGTTTTGTCCTTGATTGTCTGACAATGGCCCATGTGGATTTCCCCCCCCCCCCAATTTTTTTTTAAAACCCCTACTTACCTGGTGGAGAGTACTGTACATTTCAGATACTCACTCATCCAGAAGATATAGCATTGTCTAACTAAGACCCTCTTCTCTTCTGGCAGTGCTCAGCCCTGTACCTCCATGTTTTGGTGTGATGTCATCAAGAGGCTGCCGGCTGTTCCAGGTCCAGCCAGTGTGCCTCCCGATGATGTGCCGCTAGGCCCACCCCCTCCTCTTTGAAAGAAGGCTTTCCCTCTTGGGATATGTAACATGCATATCCCAGGAGGTAAATGGAGAACAGTGCAAAAGGGGGATGGGGCTAGACAATTTACTAGAAAAAAAAGGTAAATAAGGAATAAATTCATGCAGAGGACCAGAGGAGGAGTGGAGAGAAGGGATAATGTATTTGAGGGTGAAGATCTGCATTAAGAACCTTCTAGTGGACTTTTGTAGCATATACGGCAGGTAAAGGAAAAACCTCCTGTGTATGTATGTTCTCGCATTAGGGGCAAGATTCACATTCACCTAATGGGTTTTGGCAAACTTCTGATTACAGGGCTAGTGGTGAATAGGTTGACCACATGTCCCAGAGTTCTGCATTTGCAGATCTACCCGGGTCCCGGGCACCTTCATTCCGGAACAATACAGCATCCCAGAATGAAACTGACAGAGTGAGTAAATCCCGCCATAGCACTGGCGCTCGCTTTGCCTCCACCTGAGACTCTGACCACTGGTTGCTAGACCTGCCTGGCGTCTAGCAACCTGTGATGTCACGGCTGCGATTCTGTGCCCTGCATTCAAACCAGAGGAGAAATTAACTTTCTCCTCGTCTTCCACGCGTTGCACCTAGTGCTCTCCACCACGCCGGATGTCCACCCAGCCCAACTTCTCTATCTTCTCCAGGCAGCTCTGGTCTAGCATGCTCTAAAGCAGGGGTTCCTCAACCCCTGAGCCTCACTGCCACTGGGAGGAGCCACACCAGCAGCCAGAGAGGGGAGGGGCATTCACCTTCCTGTGGCTCCGGTGTGTCAGACTGGTGGCAGGCTATATGGGTGGCAAGTGACACTGCATCTGGTGGCATGCTATATGGATTGCAAGTGACACTGCATCTAGTGGCAGGCTATAGGTGGCAAGTGACACTGCATCTGGTGGGAGGTTATGGGTGGCAAGTGGCACTGCATCTGGTGGCAGGTTATGGGTTGCAGGTGACACTCTGCATCTGGCGGCAGGTGACAGTGGCAAGTGGCACTGCATCTGGTGCAAACGATGGTGGCGTGTGACACACTGCATCTGGTGGTCAGCTGCAGGTGGTAAGTGACACTGCATCTGGCGGCAGGCAACAGTGGCAACTGACATGCTTCATCTGGCAGAAGGCAATGGTGGCAAGTGACACTGCATCTGGTGGCAAGTGACATGCTGCATCTGGTAACAGGTGACGACGGCAAGTGACACACTGTATCTAGTGCCAGGCGACGGTGACAAGTGACACACTTCATCTGATGGCAAGCGACGGTGGCAAGTGACACACTGCATCTGGTGGCAAGTGAACGTGGCAAGTGACATGCTGTATCTGGTGGCAGGTGCTGGTGGAAAACGACAAACTGCATCTTGTTGCAGGCGATGGTGGCAAATGGCACGCTACATCTGGTGGCAGGTGACGGTGGCAAATGACAAGTGGCATCTGGTGGCAGGCAACAGTGGCAAATGACAAGCTGCATCTCTTGGCAGGCAACGGTGGAGTGCTGTATCTGGTGGCAAGTGACAAGCTCAGGGTTCCCACTGATTCTGCATTATGGTGAGTTGAACTGTTTCATTATATATAATATAGTAATAGAATAATGGGATTTGATCATCCTGACACCATATCAAGCATGGTGTCGGGATGATTGAAGTGCTAACACCAGCTATTCGCACGACAAATCCTCTCCACTGCCGAATTCCCCATCAACCCCGAGACTACATCCCCCCCTCTGGTCCTTGGCAAAATTATCCCTGAATGGCAATTTGGAAATGTGGTCACCCTAGTGGTGAAGCAACTGCAAGTGACAACCTTCAAGGGAATGTGTTGTAGTTTTGTACATAATTCATTTATTTATTATGATAATGGGTGGTTAAAAATAATGTGTGTGTGTGTCCAGAAGCAAGTGGAGATCACTGGACAAACTTCAGTAATTTCCAGCTTCCATGGGCATTGACCAGGTATGATATATACATAGTTACATTGGTCCAAGCTGGACCAGTGTAAATTCTGTATATAAAAATATTCCATACCTGAAATTCATCTTAAGGCTTTGAAAGTTCTTTCGTAGGAAAGATTTTTATACAAGCATGTTGAATGTCCATGTTTGGAGAAATGAACAAGTGAGGGGGAGCATTTCTTAGCATTCCCAGGACAGGCTTATCTTAGGCAAAAACAAATAATGAATGCTTGGGAAAATTCAACCTAGTCCATTGGTTCTTCCCTCGAGTAGGTTCAGTCAGGTGATGCCTGCCAATACTGCAATGTTCATATAGATATAATATTGAGGCTAATTTACTATTTGAGAATGTTAACACAATAAATGTGAATATGCTCGTCAATTATCCAATCACATAAAAAGAAAATCCTTGTTTACTTATTTTGTCTTCTGGTGATTGGATGATTAAAGTGAAAAATCTCAAATGATTTAGTAAATAAACTTCATTGTCTAATCTTAAGGCATAGCAGCTCTTGCAAAGAAATGTCCATTTACTCACCATGCTCATTTGCAGGCCCCTTTAAATCCATTTACCACAAGTCCCTGGCATGTCCAGAGAGTATGAAATACTCAGATTCTTTCTCTCAGAAGCTCAGAAAGGCCGCACCCGATGAAGCAGAGGCAAACTGGGCAAATAATCTGCAGCCAGGTATGTGGCCCTCCACTGTTAGAAACTGGTGTGTGATTAGCCAGGCCAGAGACTAATAGCACACAACTGATCCAGCAGACCCAGCCCCAATTGCTACCCTTGTTCTTGGATATTGCATCTCTTCAGTGGTTCACCTGAGTTACCAAGGCTACCCTGAAATTCACTGTGAGGGATGCTGTCTAGAAGGATAATCACTAGTAGCTGTTCTGAACTGTTTTAGTTATTCTAAAATGAGTATTTATTCTAATTTTCCTCTCTGTTGTTATAGAGTCTTACAAAGACTATGCTATGCAGCCACATTATCCTGGTTGATTCACAGAGACTTGCTGTGAAGAGACCATCTCTGTGCAGCTTTCATTATTCTGCAGTGTATGTATATTTTTGATATTACTGCTTTTAACTTTGCAAGTTACAGTTATTCCCTGTATGAAAATTTGGACGATTGCCATTTTATTATGTCTAGAGGTATCTTTACCCTTAAAGTGATTTTGAAGTCTTGTTTTTTTTGTTTTTTTTAAATAACAAACATGTTATACTTACCTCCTCTGTGCAGTTGGTTTTGCACAGAGCAGCTCAGATCCTCCTCTTCTCGGGTCCCTCTTTGCTGCTCCTGGCCCCTCCCTCCTATCGAGTGCCCCCTCAGCCAGCAGCTTGCTACAGGGGGCACCCGAGCCGAGTCATAGCTCTGTGTATCCATTCAGACATGGTGCCCTGACCCGGCCATGCCCCCTCTCTCCCCTGATTGGATGACTGACTTTGATTGACAACCGTGGGAGCCAATGGCACCACTGCTGTGTCCGCCAATCAGGAGGAGTTTCCCGGATGGCTTAGACATTCGTGGATATCGCTGGAGAGAGAAGGGGCTCAGGTAAGTAATTAGGGGGTCGCTGGGGGGGATGCTACACACAAAAGGTTTTTTATCTTAATGCATAGAATGCATTAAAGGGGTTGTAAAGGCAGAAGATATTTTTTATCTGAATGCATTCTATGCATTCAGATAAAAAATCTTCTGTGTGTAGCAGCCTTCCCAGCATTCCCTAATTACTTACCTGAGCCCCTTCTCTCTGCAGCGATGTCCACGAGTGTCTTAGCTGTCCCAGACACTCCTCTTGATTGGCTGAGACACAGCAGCAGCACTATTGGCTCCCGCGGCTGTCTATCATACTCAGTCAGCCAATCAGGGGAGAGAGGGGACGGGGCCAGGTCGGGGCTCCGTGTCTGAATGGATACACGGATCTCTGACTCGACTCGGGTGCCCCATAGGAAGCTGCTGGTTGTGAGGGCACTCGATAGGAGGGAGGTGCCAGGAGCAGCAAAGAGGGACCCGAGAAGAGGAGGATCCGGGCTTCTCTGTGCAAATCCAAATGCACAGAGGAGGTAAGTATAATATGTTCGTCATTTAAAAAAAAAAAAAACAAGCCTTTACAATCACTTCTGCCTTTACAACTCCTTTAAACTTAAAGAGGAGCTTCAGTCTCTCCCCAAAAAAAATAACATTCAGCAGCTACAAGTACTGTAGCTTCTGACTTTTAAGATAAGGACACTTATCTGCCCAGGATGCAGTGCTGTTCTCACACCAAGCCGATACTTCATTGGGTTTTGAGTCCATATGCCAGCGTCTTAACTATGCTAAACCAGCAGTGCGGCTTCACAGCCAGCTTTCCATTGTGCATGTGCAAGTGGCACTGTGCTTTGTGAATGGTTCCGCAGTTTTCTGGGACCTTAGATGTGGGGGTGGGGAACCTCCACTCAGATCCTCATGATGATCATAGCGAAAGTGGGAGCGGGTACCTGTCAAAACCAGGTACCTGCTCCTCCCCCTAAAAAAAACTAAGTGCTAAATGTGTCAGAGGAGGCGGGACGGGGGCGAGGGGGCAAAAAAGCAAAACTTCCCTTTTTGTGTGAAGTTCTGCTTTTACCACCAATATACATATGGTGTGCTAAATGTACATTTTGATACATTATCCGCTTCCAAACCGCCCACCACACATTTACTGTGGCAGGGCGGCCCGGATGCGCGAAACACCATACCTTTATATTGTCGCTTCTTCTGGGTCTGGGACACGTGCGTGCCGAAGGCGACCCGCTCCCACTGTGATTGGACACAGCGGAAGTCAATCAGCGGATCTGGCGTTCGCGAAGGCCACCAGGACCCGTCGATCATTCACTGGAGAGGCATAATGGTGGTCTGCCTATGTAAACAAGGCAGACCGTTGTTCTTTGAGGAAGGAAAATGGAGATATTGTGCTCCTGATAAGCAGGAACACAGATCTCTGTCTTCCTCCAGTCACAGCATCCACCACACAGTTAGCAAGCACTCCCTAGGAGCACACTTATCCCTTTGATCCCCCCTGATGTTAACCCCTTCCCTGCCAGCGTTATTAGTTTAGTGTCAGTGCATATTTTTTTAGCACTGATCACTGTATTAATGTCACTGGTCCCCAAAAAGTGTTACTTAGGGGTTGATTTACTAAAGCTGGAGAGTGCAAAATTTGGTGCAGCTGTGCATGGTAGCCAATTAGCTTCTAACTTCAGCTTGTTCCATTAGGCTTTGACAACAAAAACCTGGAAGCTAATTGGTTTCTATGCAGAGCTGCACCAGATCCTCTCCAGTTTTAGTACATTAGCCCCTTAGTGTCCGATTTGTCCACTGCAATGTTGCAGTCCCGCTAAAAATCACTGATCGCTGCTATAACTAGTAAAAATAAAAATGCCATCAAAATATCCCATAGTTTGTAGACATGATAACTTTTGCGCAAACCAATCAATATACGCTTATTGGGATTTTTTTTTTACCACAAACATGTAGCAGAATACATATTGGCCTAAATTTATGGAGATTTGTACATCTTTTTATTGGAAATGTTTTATAGCAGAAAGTAAAAAATATTGTTCTTTAAAAAAAACTGCAGAGGTGATAAAATACCACCAAAAGAAAGCTCTATATGTGGGAAAAAAAGGACATCAATTGTATTTGGGTACAGCGTCCTATGTCCACGCAATTGTCAGTCAAAGTAACGCAGTGCCGTATCGCAAAAAATGGCCTGGTCAGGAAGGGGTGAAACCTTCCAGGGCTGAAGTAGTTAATAGAAGGGCCCATCTTACATTAGTTTGTAAACTTTTTCTTGTAAAGTGAGTCTGTTGCCAATAGCACAGCAATTTTTGATTCATTTTTTTTATTTTTTTTTATTGTTACAGTTTCAGAAGGAAAGGTCAAGCATGGTTTGGTGCTATAGGCAAAAATACTGTTCCCTTGCTGTTTTCATAAATCGGCCCCAATGAATTTCACCTCTTAAATATCACTGCTTTTGCTATCAGTATTACAACAGAACAGCACAAGTCCAGGCAGTTAAATAAATACTTGAGGCGATTCCAAGTCCCCATAGAGAGCGTGCTCTATCACCTATGAAGAATTACATGGAACTCTGTCACTGACAGTTCAGTTTCCACAGAGGTTAAATAAGCATAGCGGGTCACTGTATCCAAAGCACCAGCTTACTGACCATAAATAAATTATGGGTAAAAGAAGCAAATAAATCACTTGCTAATTGTACTTTAAAATCGCTTAAATATCAATTAACATTCTTTTATTGTCTTAAATGATTCATTTCAACAACAAGAACTCGTCATTAATGTGGAGTATTTAATTGCTATGCTCATTATACAATAATCGTTTTTGCCTAAAAAAAATACTTTTTCTAATCTAATTAAAGAATAAATAAAAAGTGGGCGGTAAGGCAATACATCCACGGAAGAGGAAGACAAATTTGTCTGAGGAGCACATTAATATAATATTAAAAAAAATCAAAAACCTACAAACTATGCAAAGAAAACTAGCTAGATGAACAAATGATGTTAGTATTACCATTGTGGTACCTTGATACATTAACATCACAGTTGATGATAGATTACATGAATTATTCCAAGTGGCTGTTCATAAGAGTTCAACTGACCCATTAAATTCCTTCCTTTTGGATATATTCCAACTGCTATGGATCAGCAGTTAACAAAGGTTGTACTTAGACATGTCAAAATATACAGGTTGATCTCTGTTGTGAGCTTTAATTATCATTCTCCTTTTGAGACAAGTGTGTAAGTTAATATTTGTTTGGTCTATACAAGGACTATACAAGGCTGGCCATACATTATGTAATTTACCTTTAGATTTACCAAAACCTAAACACTTTCAATTTGTATGCAATCAGGAAGGCCCTTGCACTACATAGTTGAAGGCAAATCTAAAGGAAAATAACTAAGGAAATTGTATAATGTATGGCCAACCTTAAAGTTACACTGTATAAGAAGAATTTTTATATTCTGCAGTGGGTGGTGTGTTAAAAATATGTGCACTCCAGAGTACTGGATGCTACTATCAAACACTTTTGGGTGCGTGTCCCACACTGGGTGCTGTGGATCCTTCTGCCAGCTGCTATGTCATTTCAGGACACAATGTTGATATAGGGATCAGTGGGAATAACCAGAGCACCCAACGGGGCACATACTATCAGACACACCTGAAAGTTTTAGATAGTAATGGTGCCCAGAGCTCTTTAAGATAGAAAAAAACGTATTACAACCCCACCAGGTAGGTAAATATAAACCCTTCATCTTTTACAGGTTGAGTTTTTTCAATTTTCTTTTAACATCTAAATAAATATACAGGTATGCAGTCCAGAAAAGATGCATCACTCTCTTAAAAATAATTGTACTGCCTACTGCCATTTTCAAGTGCTGGTACTGTTGGTTATATACAGTATCTCAGAAAAATGAGTACACCCCTCACATTTTTGTAAATATTTTATTATATCTTTTTTATGTGACAACCCCGAATAAATCACACTTTGCTACAATGTAAAGTAGTGAGTGTACAGCTTGTATAACAGTGTAAATTTGCTGTCCTCTCAAAATAACACACAGCTATTAATGTCTAAACCGCTGGCAACAAAAGTGAGTACACCCTAAGTGAAAATGTCCAAATCGGGCCCAATTAGCCATTTTCCCTCCCCGGTGTCATGTGACTCGTTAGTGTTACAAGGTCTCAGGTGTGAATGGGGGGCAGGTGGGTTACATTTGGTGTTATCGCTCTCACTCTCTCATACTGGTCACTGGAAGTTCAACATGGCACCTCATGGCAAAGAACTCTCTGAGGATCTGAAAAAAAGAATTGTTGCTATACATAAAGAGGACCTAGGCTATAAGAAGATTGCCAAGACCCTGAAACTGAGCTGCAGCGAGGTGGCCAAGACCATACAGTGGTTTAACAGAGCAGGTTCCACTGAGAACAGGCCTCGCCATGGTCGACCAAAGGGGTTGAGTGCGCATGCTCAGCGTCCTATCCAGAGGTTGTTTTTTAGAAATAGACGTATGAGTGCTGCCAGCATTGCTGCAGAGGTTGAAGGGGTGGGGGGTCAGCTTGTCCCAACCATACGCCACACAATGCATCAAATTGGTCTGCATGGCTGTCATCCCAGAAGGAAGCCTCTTCTAAAGATGATGCACAAGAAAGCCTGCAAACAGTTTTCTGAAGACAAGCAGGCTAAGAACATGGATAACTGGAACCATGTCCTGTAGTCTGATGAGACCAACATAAACTTATTTGGTTCAGATGATGTCAAGTGTGCGTGGTGGCAACCAGGTGAGGAGTACAAAGACAAGTGTGTCTTGCCTACAGTTAAGCATGGTGGTAGGAGTGTCATGGTCTGAGGCTGCATGAGTGCTGCCGGCACTGGGAAGCTACAGTTCATTGAGGGAAACATGAATACCAACATGTACTGTGACATACTGAAGCAGAGCATGATCCCCTCCCTTCGGAGACTGGGCCTCAGGGCAGTATTCCAACATGATAACCACCCCAAACACACCTCCAAGACGGCCACTGCCTCGCTAAAGAAGCGGAGGGTAAAGGTGATGGACTGGCCAAGCATGTCTCCAGACCTAAACCCTATTGAGCATCTGTGGGGCATCCTCAAACGGAAGGTGGAAGAGAGCAAGGTCTCTAACATCCACCAGCTCCATGATGTCGTCATGGAGGAGTGGAAGAGGACTCCAGTGGCAACCTGGTCACCACACAAAATATTGACACTTTGGGCCCGATTTGGACATTTTCATTTAGGGGTGTGCTCACTTTTGTTGCCAGTGGTTTAGACATTAATGGCTGTTTGTTGAGTTATTTTGAGAGGCTAGCAAATGTACACAGTTATACAAGCTGCACACTCATGACATTACAGTGTAGCAAAGTGTAAGTTATTCAGTGTTGTCACATGGAAAGATATAATAAGATATTTACAAAAATGTGGTGAGGGGTATACTCTCTTTTGTGAGATACTGTGTATATATATATATATATATATATATATATACATACATACACTATATTGTCAAAAGTATTGGGACATCTGCATTCACACGCACATGAACTTTAATGGCATCCCAGTCTTAGTCCGTAGGGTTTAATATTGCGTTGGCCCACCCTTTGCAACTATAACAGCTTCAACTCTTCTGGGAAGACTGTCCACAAGGTTAGGGGTGTGTCTATAGGAATGTTTGACCATTCTTCCATAAGCCCATCTAACGAATATAGGTATTCTCTCAAAAACCATAACCGAGATTGGTTAGATTTGTAAGAACACTTTTTAATATTCTGTTTAATAACTGATGGTCCTTCATTTTTATTCCCTAATTATGCTATGCCATTGCTTGCTTAGAATGTTACACAGACAAGTCCACCTGATTATTCAGTACTTTATGGATTGAGTTCACCAAATGTTAATAAACATACTATGGAAGGCGCAAACTTCAAGGCAGAGAACAATCAGTCATGATACCATCTGTGGAAACTTTTTCCGTGAGAACCATGGTTTTATAGGTTTGAGATTTTAAAGGTTTTAGCTGTGGAGAGACCAAATCTATTCCCATTCATCTGTCTCATGTAGTGATTTCAGATCTTTCTCCCAAGCCCTTATCTGAGAAGGTTTAGATCTGTAATCTAAGTTATGCCAACAGACTTAGAATTTAAAAACCAAGACTAAGAAAGTAGGAAATACAGATGGGGGGGGGGGGGGGTCTGGGGGGCTACGCTGTGGTGCATATGTCCTTTCAAAGACTATTTTTTTTTATGACATTTGAGAGTTATTTTAAACAATATAATGTATTCATAGGAATGACATGTAGCAGAGTACATTAATAACAATGATGTGAACCAAAACAATGAGAATCACCTAATCTGTCATTAACCAGCTGAGTAGCCTGAAGTAAATTTTTCTTCTACATCAACTTGTAAATCTTTTTCTTAAAATAGACAGTCTACAGACAAAGAAACTATACGGAAAGGGAATTCTAGCTTGTTCAAATAATTAGTCAGAGCTAGCTGTAGATGATTAAGGGCCTATGCATATCACTGCTTTACAGTAACATACGTTTTATGTGCTGTGGTGTCTTTCATTTTCAATGGTACCCCAGCACACTTCCACAATGTACCTGTGTTATAGCACACCTCAGTGCACAGTAACACACTGCTGTGTGTTGCAGTATGCTGTGATATGAAAAATGCTACATGTGTGTGTTTTAGGTCTGATATGGTGCATTAGGCAGCCCATTCAAGTGAATATGCTGCCCTAAAGTGGTTGTAAAGCCTTAAGGTTGTTTACCTTATTGCATTCTATGCATTAAGGTAAAAATCCTTCTGTGTCTGGGATCACCCCTGCCCCCCCTTCCTCCCCCCCCCTTATTTTTACCTGAGCCCTATCACGATCCAGCACTGTGCAAGAGTGCAGCAGCTTTCCTGACTCTGTCTCTCCTCACAGAGTAGATCAATCGCAACAGGAGCCATTGGCAGAAGGGCTCGGGAGTGAGTCCACACGAGTGCCCCCATAGGAAGCAGCTTTCTATGGGGGTACTGGATGAAGAGCAGGAGCCAGGAATGCTGGCGGGGGACTGGGGAAGACAAGGATCAGGGATACTGTATGTAAAATTATTGCACAGAGCAGGTAAGTATAACATTTTTGTTAATTTAGTAAAAAAAAACAAAAGACTTTACAAACACTTTAACACAGCACACCTAAATCTTTATCTTAGTTTGCACAAGCAGTGGGTTCTGGCATGATCCTGTCCTGATGTGAACAACTTTCACATTCCACATTCCTCATTCTTGGCAAGAGATTTACCCATATATTTACAATCTAATATCTCACTTTGAGCTAAAAGAAGGAAGACGAGGAGGTTGATTTACTAAAGGCAAATATACTGTGCGCTAGAAGCACGCTGCAAGTGCAGCTGCTCTAGATCTGAGGGAAAGCTGTGAAATGAGGGGAAGTTCTGCTGATTTCTATCATGTGCAAGCAAAAAGGTTGTTTTTTAATTTCCTTGCATATTCATCTCAGAACTAGTGCACCTGCACTTGCAGTGGACAGACTATTTACCTTTAGTAAATCAATCCAATTGTTCCTGCCACTTGGGTGTCTTCTTGCCTTTGACCCTGTCTCTGGGCAGAATCCTTCTTTAGGTCTCATTTACACTGCTGCTGGTAAACGGACGTTTAGAGGCATTTGGGAGTTTTTTTTCAGCTGCCCCTGAACTCATCTAATGTTATCAGTACATTTATACAGGGTCGTTTGAGGTCATTTCCAGGCAGTTGAGTTTAGAGGCTTTTTTTGGAACACAAAAAAATGGGTTGAGATGCCAGTTCAGAGGCATTTTAACCACTTACCAACCGGAAGGTTTTCCAGCTTTAAGACCAGAGCACTTTTTGCGATTCGGCGCTGCGTCGATTTAACTGACAATTGCGTGGTTGTGCAACGTTGCACCCAAACAATATTTGCGTCCTTTTTTCCCCACAAATAGAGCTTTCTTTTGGTGGTATTTGATCGCCTCTGCGTCATTTCTGTTCGCCGCTGTAAACAAAAGAAGAGCGACCATTTTGCAAAAAAACCCACATTTCTTACTTTTTGCTAAAATTCAAATCCAAAAAAAAATATATAAAAAAACATTTTCTTTCACCGTTTTTGGCCGATTTATATAATTCCTCATATTTGTGATAAAAAAAAAATCGCAATTTGCGTTTATTGATTGGTTTGCGCAAAAGTGGCAGCGTTTACGGATGGTGAGAATTAATTTCTGGGGTTTTTATTTTTTTTTATGTTTTACTAGTAATGGCGGCGATCTGCGATTTTTAGCGGTACTGCGATATTTCAGCGGACATGTCGGACATTTTTGACACTTTTTTGGGACCAATGACATTTATTCAGCGATCAGAAATTTAAATGTCCACTGATTACTGTATAAATGTCATTGGCAGTGAAGGGGTTAACCTGCAGGGGGAGATCTAGGGGTTAACTGTGTTCCCTGGGTGTGTTCTTACTGTGGGGGGGTTGGGCTAACATGGGCATGAGAGATCTAACTGATCCCAGTGACAGGGATCAGTAGATCACCCATGCCCCTACTAACAGAGCGTTCCCCGTTCTTTCCCTGTGGCCGCTCATCGCGGCTCGCCGGCAGACATCGGGTCCGCCCGAGCCGCGGGCACACTCCTCAGGAGTGCGGTGGGTGCACGCGCGCTCGCCGCCGGCGGTGCGCGCACGCCCCTTAGTGGCTCATTGCAGATCGCCGTCGTTTTACGGCGATTCGTGCTCAGCATCCCAACTGCCACCGTGAAAAAACGGCGCACGGTCGGGAACTGGTTAAACGCCAAACACCTTGTAAAGGCGCCTAAATGCAGTAAATCGCGTCTAGGAGCATTTCGTTTACAAGCATTTCCACTTAAAAAAAAGGAAACTTTTCTTTTTCAAAAACGCTCCTAGACGCGAACACAACTAAACGCGGCATGCAAAACTTCCGTTTTAGATGCCGGTTTCTAGCTGTCAAGATAAAATGTTCAGGGGAGGTTGAAGCAGTCCCGTGTAAATGGAGCCTAAGTAGCTAAAAAACTGCAGCAGTGTTAAAAAAAAAAAAGAGTGTCACCTATAGATAGAATGCAGATATTTGTATCGGGGATTCATCTAGGATTTTAAAAGACCTGGGGCATCTTTGGGCATCCTAAGGAAAGAAGTGCTTGATGTGTACCATATCAAGTGGTAGGGGTGGACAAATTGCACTTACAGTGGGAGGAGCTTAAAGGGTTCAATATAATTTGAACCGACTAAATGTATATCTGACACACATATACCATACCAATACAGTTCCCACAAAACACGTTTTAATTAACGTGCCACAAGTTGTGCCACAACAACTTTCCCCAAAACATAACCCACAGCACAATTAAAAAAAAAAAAAACTCCTCCATTACACATGCTTTGCTGCATAAAGGAAATAGACAGAGACATGACACCTTGCATGTGCTACTAATGAGATAACAAATGCTTTGGTCAGGAGTATGTAATTACAGTACAGCAAATAGTTTGAAGGAGTTAGGAGGCGTAATGTTCATATTGTAAGAGTCAGGTGTATGTGATACACAACATAATTTATACAGTGTAGGAGTCAGGAGTACAATATGTAAAGCACAGAATCCAGGCATCAGGTGTGTGTAATACACAGAGGGTAGGGGTCAGGAGTACATAACATACAGAGCTCAAAGGTCAAGAGTAAGTAATGCACAAAGTGCAAGGGTCAGAAGTATGTAGAGTACACAGCCCAAGGGTCAGAAGTACATAATGAACAAAGAACAAAAGTCAGGAGTATGTAATGTAATCCACAGTCCAGCATATAGTGTGCAAGGGTTAAGCATATGTATTGTACAGAACACAGCAGCCATCAGTGTGTAACATACAACAGCCATAATTATGTGACATACAACATTGTATACAAAGTATGGTGGCCAAGAATATGTAATATACACCGTACATTACATGTGGGGCACGTGCACTAGGTGTCCCGTGCTAGTTACAGCCCTGATTTGCATGTATGTTGAAGAGGTTGGTCAGTTGCTTAAAACTTCTTATTTTTATTAAGGGTGCTAATGTTGGATAACCAGGCAATTCTAGAATCCTAAATGTTCTGGTGCACCCTAGGTCATCATGTAGTGGTCAAGTGATAGCATTGAAAATGTACCACAGGGACATTCTGGATGTGACCAAAATGTCAACTTTGTTTTAAAGGGGACAATATCTCCCGCACCCCCAGTATGACAATCTCCAATAGCATCATTATATTAGCTAACAAATAACAGTTCCCAACAGAATTATAATATTCTCTGCTGTCCAGCGGCTGATGTATAAGGGGCGCTTGGGTGCTGCCTCCCCGCCGCTGACATTAAGAAAAAAAAAAAAAAGAGTCAGCCCGGCCACTCCTGTAGGGAGGCGCCGGTATATTGACTTTTTTTTTTTTCCCTCGGGTCCTTGCTGTCAGCTGACAGCAAGTAGTGAGCCGATTGGTCAGTCATAAAAGACTGTGTGTGTGCGCTGAACAAGCGCAAACACATAGTCTGATTGGCTGCACCCTGAGCCATCAGAGCCAATGACTCTCTGTCATTGGATGCTGTGGGCGGGGGCAGGACTATGGCGGATGTGCTGGCTGCATGATTACTCACGCAGGCGTAGCACTCCGCTGGGACTTCCGCAGACCACTCCACTGTCAGCATGCTCTCTGCAAGCACTGCCTCTGCACACAATCAGCCCGCTCTCCGCATGCCGATCTCTGTACACTCCTGCCTGCCTGCCAGCCTGTCTATTAGATGGGGTAAGTGCGGGACTTGTCCCGACTTCGGGGGGGTGGGGGGTGCAGCCACGAGCCCCTATCTGTGACCCTGTATACCCCTATCTGGGGCTCTGTATGCCCCTATCTGTGACCCTGTATACCCCTATCTGGGGCTCTGTATACCCCTATCTGTGACCCTGTATACCCTATCTGGGGCTCGGTATACCCCTATCTATGACCCTGTATAACCCTATCTGTTACCCTGTGTACCCCTATCTGTGACCCTGTATACCCCTATCTGTGACCCTGTATACCCCTATCTGGGACTCTGTATACCCTATCTGGTGACTGTATACTCCTATCTGGGGCTGTGTATACCCTATCTGGTGACTGTATACTGCTATCTGGGACTCTGTATAATGCTATCTGGGACACTGTATACTGCTATCTGGGGCTCTGTATACTGCGATATGGTGACTCTGTATACTGTGATATGGTGACTCTGTATACTGCGATATGGTGCTCTGTATACTGTGATATGGGGCTCTGTATACTGTAATATGGTGCTCTGTATACTGCAATATGGGGCTCTGTATACTGCGATATGGGGCTCTGTATACTGCGATATGATGACTCTGTATACTGCGATATGGTGCTCTGTATACTGCTATATGGTGACTCTGCGAGTGTATACCCCTATCTGGTGACTCTATATACTCCTATCTGGTGATGCTGGGCTGTATACTCCTGACGCAAGGGGTGGTAACTATTAGGGGTGGGGCTTATGAGAAGTGGGAGGGGTCAACATGGAAGGACAGGGTCTATCCCCCATCCTAAAATTTCACCAGCCGCCGCTGCTGCTGTCGTTTTTTACATTCCTTGAAAATTACAAGATCAGAAATCCCCTCTATTCTAATATTATACAAAATGCTTATGCTATTCAGGCAATATATAACGTCAACATCAGCATGTAAGTAAATTAATACCTAAACCTAAATCTTATAATGCTAACTAGGAGTGGAATAGATAGGACAGACAGAAAAGGCAATACATTTCCCATTGAAGAATTCCTCACATGCTCAAATGATTTTGTGGTCTACCTCATCACTTGTCCCTGCAAGAAATGTTGGTTGCAACATCAGGCCACTCCGGACCATATTCGGAGAACATAGAAGAAGCCTAAAAGAAATATATCCCAAATGCAGCATTCCAGGACACTTTCTGGCCCACCATGGGAGGAATCCTCCCTTACTTAGAGTGACAGCTATCCAAACCATACCTAACACCTTTCCGGAGGGGGAGAGATTCAAAAAACTATGTGCAAAAGAAACGTATTGGATTTTCAAACTCAATAGCCTCTCCCCCGAAGGCTTGAATGAATATTTAGAAGTCAGTACCATCCTGTAACCACCTACAGAGACCCTCTCCCATTTTGGGAGGAGAGAGAGAGGGGCTTAAGATCCAGATTCACCTATCCATTTTACCCTTTCTTTACATCTCCAACAACCTCATTCATCGAGGGTACCATTCATTGGCATTACCTTTCATACTGGCAATTCCACCAATTTTTCACAACCCGTCCTTGTCCTTACCCCCCCCCAGCTTCCTTCCATCCCACCCCCCTTTTATTCCCCCTCCTCCCTAATCCCCCCCCCTCCTCTCCCTTCCTCTCCCCCACCACCCATCCACTCTCACCATCATACATCTTATACCAATTTATTTACCTGCATACATATATATTTATACACATTTAACAATTCAGATATTCCATCCAATCGTCTGTGTCACCTCCATTCATTTCTACTATTCATCCTCATGCTTTCTTTTTTACTCATATACATAATTATTTGTAACAAATCATTTCCACTCATTCTATTGATTTCCATCCTCTTTTTATTTTTATTCTTATTTTTGTTTTCATTTTTACTTCCATTTTTTTAATTTTTATTTTCTTTTTTATATTTATTTTTATTTATCAATTTTTTTTATTCTTTTTAAAAAAAATATTTTTTTTTTCAATTTTAATTTTTTTAATTCTTTAACAAGTCTCACTTTTACTCCGCTCATAATAAATATATATATGCATCAATATCCATTTAATACATATAATACATAATTTATATGACAGATACATAATACTTAAAATACATCACCTTTAATAGCAATCCAAAACATTTGAAACACATAAATATATATACTATATTTCATCACATCTCATAAGATTTACACCCATTGTTCACTGATCTTATTTATCTCTTTATATTTATTGTACTATGTGCAACTTTGTATTCTTAATGTAATTAGTCTGACACGCTAATACTCAGGGTCTATAAGGGGATGTAATCCAATCCAGCCACACCTGAAGATGTTTACCTACATTACCCTGTCTCCACACATGCAATTACTTCCTCTATTTAAGATCACAGCCAATGCTTGACAGACCAGCTGACGAAAGAGGCGTGGCCTAAGACTATGAAACGCGTTCTGATAGGCCGTAACCTGAGACAGGCGTTGTTCCAGCTGACTGCTCGGATCTCTGATGGAAGACACCGGTGGCTTTCCCTTCCCTACATCTTCGGAAACACCTCCGCACAAGTGATCTTCCCGTGGATCATTGGAATCTCTAGCGGCCCAGATGGGCACCACTACAGATAAGCCTCATTGACACAGCACTATAGGAGTGCATTTTATACATTTCTCATATATTTTAAACCCTTAAATAAACCATGCTGCACTAGATATGGTCTGGCGCTTCTGTATTTTCTCCCCAGCTCCTTCTTGTTGCACTCTAAAAATGCAGCCACTACATTCTGTATACTTTACACATACAGTAAATTGCCAGCTGTTGTTTTTACTAAATGTGTTAAAGCAACCCTGTGATCTCTTAAAAAATAAATATAACCAGAACTAGAAAACCCCTATTGAATACTGCTAGGATACTAAGGTCATGTAGCACTCAGTCCTGTTCAGATCAGTAGCTTGGAAATAAAATCACTTTTTTGCTGTTCATGCTGGCTGTCGGCTCCACCCTAGGCTAAAGCTTAGTTTATGGGTGTTCCTCTGTGTGAGCTACAGCACAGCACTGCAACCACTGCCCCTTTTCATTGTCATTAAGAATTGAATATTGTGTGTTTCCCTGACCATTGTGAGACTGGGGAGGAGCTCAGTGTTCAACCCCAGCGTAAGCCTGGACTTTACACTGGCTGCTCAGCCATTTGTCCAAGCGCCAAAGATTTAGGGTATTCGGCATGGACAGACGTGATAGCTTTCAACTGTCAATGGCTGGAAGCAGTGGGTTCTTACACCCACCGCGTTCTTCCCAACCACTGAAGTCACCCGGGCCCATTCACTTATATAGCCAGGAATGCCCACCCATGTCAGCAAATGGGCAAGAAAGGGAAATGTTACAATATTTCCTATATATGTCCACATAGGGTTCCAAATTGGGACTGTAACAGGTCCAGAATAGTTGAGAGTAGCTTCTGTAAACTTCAGAAGCCATTTAAAACCCACTGCACCAATAAAACACCCAAATACCACTTTAAAATGACCCTGTTGCAGGAGAAAAAAGTGAGAAAAGTAAAACATCACTACCCTATAAAACAAGCAGCTTAAAGTGGTTTTAAAAGTAAACTTTTTTTTTTTTTACCTTAATACATTGTCTGCTTTAAGGTAAAACTTGTTTTAATGGTAGCTCCCCTGCAGCCCCTTAAATACTTACCTGAGCACAATCTCGATCCAGCACAGTGCATGTCTGCAATAGCTCTTCTCCCCTCTCTCCACTTTTACAGGCTCGGCTAAGAGCAGCGGGACCCATTGGCCCATTATCTGTCATTTCAAACCTAATATTAGAGAGCGGTGGCTGGGCTAAGCTGGGCTGTGTGTCTGAATAGATGCAAACAGCCTGGTTTGGGATCGAGCACGCACGAGTGTCCCCCTAGGAACTGGTTTCTTGGCAGGGGGGAGGAACACTGCCCAGGGACCCCAGAAGAAGAGGTTCGGGGTCACTCTGTGAAAAACCATTGTACAGAGCAGGTAAGTATGACATAAGCTTTACAATCACTTTTAGGAGTTATTCACACCATGGTGCAGAGACATCAGTTTTTCTGCACGCGTTCTGCAAGGGCACCAAAAAAACAATTGTTCTCTATGTGCCCTGTTCACACTAAAACATTGGTATCATGTACAGATTTTTTCTGTGCTGGAATCTGCAAGGTGTATGCAGTTTTCTGCACTGGAAAAATTTGACATGACGTCAACATAACTGATGCGCATGAAAACTTATGTCAATGTGCCTAAAAACACACTGAAACAAACTGCAACTGAAATCTGTGCGGTTTTCCCATCATTTTCATGCGCGTATCATGTGAATGAGCCCCACAGGCAAACTCAATCTTTTACACCATGTTACACCTGTATTTAGGGTGTAAGTGCCACACCCCCACCCATCCGGTAACAACACCAAACTCATTGGCACTTCCTCCTGCTGTCTAATTGAAAGCCTGTAGCTTGGTACAGATAGAGAGCTGAAGGAAAAGCCTTCAGGAACCTGGAATTGCACTCATGATCCACTGATCATGGGTGCAACACTTTGCAGGCTCCTATGCAAAAAATAAAATGTAAAACAATAATAATACATGCATATTTTTCTCACAAAAAATACATTTATTATTTTTTTAAAAGGTGGACTTAACTTTTAATACTTACCTTTTCAGAGGGCAGTGCATTAAATATTTAAATATTTGTTGTACAAGTGCCACTGTAATAAACTTTTGGGTGTGATGAATAATGCGCAATGTGTGTGTAGCCAATGGCCCCCTCAGGGGTGGCTGGTAGTTGTGGTTCACCTGTCTCACTGCCCTCAATCACACACTTTTCTGTTCATCGGTAGTCACTGAACAGGCTGGTACTTTGTTGTTTGTTGCTTTACTGAGGGGCTATACTTGGATAGTGTAGGGAAGACTGTGGGGTGCCCAAAGATCAAGAGTAGGACCATGTTATATACTCCGCTGTATATACACTCCTTCTTCCCCCAGCACTAATACTTGCTGACTAGAGTTGAGCGAACCCGAACTGTAAAGTTCGGGTTCGTACCGGACTTTAGGGTGTCCGTGTCCTGAACCCGGACATTTGAGAAAAAGTCAGGGTTTGGGTTCGGTATTTTTTTGTGCCCTTTGAATAGCTGCAGGGCAGCCAATCAACAAGCGTTTCACTCATTTGCTCTTAGAAGCCATCACAGCCATGCCTACTAATGGCATGGCTGTGATTGGCCAGTGCATCATGTGATCCAGCCTCTATATAAGCTGGAGTCACGTAGTGCTGCATGTCACATCATCTCATACTAGTGTAGGGAGAGGATGCTGCTGCTGCTGTGAGGGACAGATTAGCTTTAGAAAATCATCTCATACTAGTGTAGGGAGAGGATGCAGCTGCTGCTGCTGTGAGGGGCAGATTAGCTTTAGAAAATCTGTTAAAAACAGTGATTAATTGGTGGGTGGGTGCTAGAGGAGATTTTAGCCTGCTAGAATACATTTTGTTTGCTAAGCAGAGTGCCTCATATAAAATCTAAGCAATTTTTCTGTTTGTTAGGTGGGCGTTTGCAGCCATTTTTGCACTTGCAACTGCTTGTGTGTCAGGGACACTACTTTAATCGTGTTCTGTTAGTTCAGTTGGTAACATTTTGGCATATTTAAATACTGCTTTTACATTGCAGTTAGACAAATTAAAACATTTTTTTTTTTTTGTGCAAAATATTACATTTGCGGCCAGCGGGGCATTTCTTGCACAAAATTAAAAAGTGCATCTACATTGCTGGCTTAAAAGAAAAATATTCTAAATACTACATTTGCGGCCAGTGGTGCATTTCTTGCACAAAAATAAAAAGTGCGTCTAAATTGCTGGTTTAGAAAAAAAAGAATAATAAGTTATTATTCTTTTTTTATTATTAATAAATAGTGCTACATAGTACATTTGCACCTTGCTGTGCATTTCTTGCACAAAATAAAAAAGTGCGTCTACATTGCTGGTTTAAAAAAAAAAAGAATAAAAATGTATTATTCTTTTTTTATTATTATTAATAAATAGTGCTACATAGTACAGTTGCACCTTGCTGTGCATTTCTTGCACAAAAATAAAAAGTGCGTCTACATGTTTTTTAAAAAAAAGAATAATAAATAGTGCTACATAGTACATTTGCATTTCTTGCACAAAATTGCACATTGCCGGTTTAAAAAAAATATAAATTTGTGCTAAATAGTACATTTGCGTCCAGAATGAGGAGAGCGTCAAATAAGGGACGTGGTCGTGGTAATAGTGCTGCTGGCGTTGGTGGTGTTGGTGAAGCTCCTGTTGCAAGGAGAGGACGTGGTCGATCTGTGCCAGCTACACGCACAAGTGAAACACCTTCCTCAGGTGCGAGTAGCCGACAGAACCTTCAACGTTATATGATAGGCTCGAATGTTGCTCAATGAATGGTGAGGCCAGAACAAGTACAGGTGATAGCAGATTGGGTGGCTGACAATGCCTCCAGTTCCTTCACATGGTCTCCCACCCATGGTCCCTTGCTGAAAGCTCAGAGTTGGCACCTGAACCCTATGGCCATCTGTCTTTCTCAGCCCCTTGTAAATCAGCCAAGCAGTCTGAGCCCCAAGTCATGCAGCAGTCTCTTATGCTTTTTGATGACTCTGCTGGTGTGCTTTCCGTGGGCCATCCACATAGCCCTGCCCCAGAAGTGGAAGACATTGAGTGTACCGATGCCCAACCACTTCTGTTTCAGGATGAGGACATGGAAACACCACCGCTAATTGGTGTAACTTAATGTAATTTTAAGTTATTTCCCTATCCACGTTTGTTTGCAGGGCACTTGTCCTACTTTTACCCCCATTTTGCTTCCTTTTGCAGCCCTCTAGCCCTTTCCAGGACTTTTTTAGAGCCATTTAGAGCCATTTTAGTGCCCAAAAGTTCTGGTCACCATTGACTTCAATGGGGTTCGGGGTCAAGTTCGGGTAAAGTTTGGGGCCGAACTCGAACTTTTTTGCTAGTCCTGCCGAACCCGAACATCCAGGTGTCCGCTCAACTCTATTGCTGACCGTTACACTCCTTCACTCCTCTCTTGCACAACACTTGCTTCTTTAATATTAGGCCTGAAGGGAAATTTATCAAGCCTCCATTACATCTTCCTCCACCCTAGCTAGCATGTGGTGAGGCCTGCACCTCCTTGTCAGAAGGACCTCCGAACCACCCGTCACAGGCAAGGGCCACGGGCCCTTGATTGTAAGGTCATGGGCCCTCAGAGTGTAGCTAAGTACAATGTGCTAGCCAGGTCTTGATGAACTACTGCTCCCATCCCATACTCTTCCAGGCCACCTCGGCCTACTTTACTCTCCAGTGACACTCCTTCCCCTGACTGGCTCCTCCAACTTCCACAGACTGTCCACTGTTTCCTCCCAGCCTGCTCCAGCCTTTCTGTCCAGCTCCCAGGGTCTGTCACTCACCGACACCAATGGATCCTTTAAAGAGTCTTTTATGTAGCTACACCTTGTGCAGCTCCAAGAACCGACCCCGCTCCTGGCTGCACCCAAACCTCCAGGCCTCAAGGTCACCCCCCCCCAGACTAGGGGCTCCCTCCCGGGTGAGGCCTCAAGAGCACCTGCTACATCTCTACTTTTCCACCTGACACTCTCCTCCCCCCAGCTGGGAATATCACAGTGTTTAAGGAGGCCTGCCCCCTGCCAATCCAGGTCAGGGATCGCTCAGGGCTCCTCAACATACTTCAGAAAGGTACACCTCCTCATCCATCCCCTTTTCCAGAGCCTTCTGGAAACAAAGGGGAGGAGTATACAAGGGGTGTTCCTTCCTGCAATCTCTAGCTCTTCCTGGGTCACTCCCCTGCCCAGATCAAAACTAACTAAATTTGCCTCTCCTAACAGCAGTCTACTACAAAAAGCACCTATTACTATGGGGGTGCTACGTGTGGGTGATATGGTAGCTCCCACTACTACTGCTTTCTGCAGAATAGGGTCATCTTAGGTGTAAGGTTATATATATATATATATAGTATCTCACAAAAGTGAGTATACCCCTCACATTTTTGTAAATATTTAATTATATGTTTTCATGTGACAACACTGAAGAAATGACACTTTGCTACAATGTAAAGTAGTGAGTGTACAGCTTGAATAACAGTGTAAATTTGCTGACCCCTCAAAATAACTCAACACACAGCCATTAATGTCTAAATCTCTGGCAAACAAAAGTGAGTACACCCCTAAGTGAAAAAGTCCAAATTGGGCCCAATTAGCCATTTTCTCTCCCCAGTGTCATGTGAATCGTTAGGGTTACAAGGTTGCAGGTGTGAATGGGGAGCAAGTGTGTTAAATTTGGTGTTATCGCTCTCACTCTCTCATACTGGTCACTGCAAGTTCAACATGGCACCTCATGGCAAAGAACTCTCTGAGGATCTGAAAAAAGTAAATTGTTGCTCCACATATAGATGGCCACGACCCTGAAACTGAGCTACAACACAATGGCCAAGACCATAGAGCGGTTTAACAGGACAGGTTCCACTCAGAACAGGCCTTGCTATGGTTGACCAAAGGAGTTGAGTGCACATGCCCAGCGTCATATCCAGAGGTGGTCTTTGGGAAATAGACGTATGAGTGCTGCCAGCATTGCTGCAGTGGTTAAAGGGGTGGGAGGTCAGCCTGTCAGTGCACATACCATACGCCGCACACTGCATCAAACAGCCTCTTCTAATGATGATACTGCTGGCACTGGGCTGCAGTTCATTGAGGGAACAATTAATGCCAACATGTACTGTGACATACGGAAGCAGAGCATGATCCCCTTCCTTCGGAGACTGGGCCGCAGGGCAGTATCCCAACATGATAATGACCCCAAACACACCTCCAAGATGACCACTGACTTGCTAAAGAAGCTGAGGGTAAAGGTGATGGACTGGCCAAGCATGTCTCCAGACCTAAACCCTATTGAGCATCTGTGGGGCATCCTCAAATGGAAGGTGGAGGCGCGCAAGGTCTCTAACATCCACCAGCTCTGTGATGTCATCATGGAGCAGTGGAAGAGGACTCCAGTGGCAACCTGTGAAGCTCTGGTGAACTCTATGCCCAAGCTAAATTAGAATATCCCGCTAAAGCTTACTCTGAGAGCTTTACTTCCTGGTTCAATCCATGCATCCTTTTGGCTCATATCCAGTGACGAGTGCGGGATCCTTTGGCTCGGATATTGTAATTGAGCGCAGTTGACCACTTTTATTAGGGGGTCACACATCCCCTGGTAAGTGTGGTGTGTTTATTTTGATTGGTGACACCCACCCTATTCTACCTTCATCACTTTCATGCCTGGAGGGACTCTTTTCATCCTGAGTGCTTTTTATCAACAGCAATGTTTTTTGGACACTCATAGTTAAATTTCACAAATTAATTTTGCACATAATATGTTCTGGCTCTAGCGCCGCATTGTTTTGTAATTATATATATATAGTCAAGAAGTATGACATTGGTAAAGAACAAAAATACTGACTGTGAATTCCTTACTTCCCATTCCTCCATTTTTTTTACCTCTTGAAAACAGTCTATCTACCGACAATAAAGCACATCCTTTAACTTTAAAAGCTTTGACCTTAGTATTTGCGCTAAAATAAAGTTTGGACATGTCTTTAGCAGTTCATTTCCAAGAGATAGATTTTCTTGACATTTTGTTAGCTGAGAGAGGATTTTAAATATGTCTATTCGCACATCCTTAATAATAATGAGAACACTGTTTCTAACAATGTCTGACAATTAATGGCGCAATAATTCTGCACAGCCAACTATTCCATTGCAATCTTTCTCACTCTGAAAGTTGAAAGCCATTCCTGCACTCATATGTCTGTCTTTATACTGCTCATTTTTTCTTTTCAATCTTAGGACTTTCAATAGGCAATTAAAATACATATAACGTGTCTACTGGATCTAACATTTTAGTTGGTATTTGCAAGGATTTACTGTCAGTTCTTAAATTAAGTACTGTATCATTATCATATGAATCCTGTCTCCTTATGGATTGGCTCAGTTACAAATGCATTGGGTATGCTCAATGACTTACAAAGTGGAAGAAGTATGAAAACGATTGTACGCACATTTATAAAAAAGGGTATAGAAGTTAAAAATAAAGATTAGGAATGGGATTTGGATTTGGCACAAACGTGCAGCAAATTTCCTGATTTTCAGGCTACTCTAACCAATGCTAAAACAAAAAAAAGTTTTTGTTGATATTATACTTTTACTGCTTCCTGCCTGCGCTATAGCAGAAAGACGGCTACAGCGCGGGCTTACTTTACTTACTGCAAAGGTGTACATGGACACCCCCTGTGGCTCATGGAGCTGTGCACGGACTCGGCTGATCACATATTGGGGGCAATCATAGTGGCCCTTTACCATGTGATCAGCTGCCAGCCAATGACAGCTCATCACAGGACGAAAACACAAGCCAGTTATCGGCTTTTCTTTCCTCATGCTGGCAGCGTGAGAAGATAAGCAGAAAGCCAATATCCTGCTTATGTTAAAGGGACATCGGTTCCACCAGGGACCAGCAGCACTAGTGTTCACCAGTGCCGCCAATTAGTGCCTCATCATCAGTGCTGCCTATAAGTGCTGCCTACCAGTGCCTATCAGTGCCGCATATCAGTGCCGCCTATTAATGCCCATCAGTGCGGCCTATCAGAGCCCATCAGTGCCACCTATTAGTGCCCATCAATGCCACCTATCAATGCAGCCTCATCAGTGGCCACCAGTGCCACCTCATAAGTGCCCATCAGTGTCACCTATCAGTGCCCATCAGTGTCACCTATCAGTGCTCATCAGTGCCGCCTCATTCATGCCTATCAGTGCCCATCAGCACAGCCTATCAGTGCCTATCAGTGTAGCCTCATCAGCGCACATCAGCGAAGGAGAACAATTATCTGTTTGCAAATTTTTATAACAAGCTATGAAAAATGTTTGTTGGTTTTTTTTTTCACTATTTTTTTTTTTTTTTTATGTTTGTTAAATTATAAAATATTCATATGGGTACAGTGTTGCATGATTACGCAATTGTCATTCGAAGTGTGACAGCACTGAAGGCTGAGAATTGGTCTGGGCAGAAAGGGGGTAAAAGTGCCCAGTAGGCAAGTGGTTAAACACCTCAGTGCTTCCATGTTTCACCTCCTACATTACCAGGCCATTTTTTCAATTTTCAGTGCTGTGATAGTTTGACAACTAATTGGTCATGCAAAACTGTACCCAAATGAATTTTATATATATTTTTGAGACAGATAGAGCTTTCTTTATTCATATTTAATAATAGCTGTTTTATTTTAATCTTTTATTACTATTACTGTATGTAGCACTACCCCCACAGGACATGCTTGGTAGATTGGATGCTCTGCTCTTTTGCCTCGACTCTATAAACAACCAAATATAAATATCCTGCGCACAACTATGTAACAGAAAACAAATGTCAGATTGGTTAGTGGTAAAGAAACTCAATATATTGTTATGGGTTGAAATAAACAGCAGTGTATGCATAAATGAGCAAATAGAGAATGAATCCAATCACAACTCAATAGACAATCTAATTACTATGTTTTAGTGACTTAGAGTAGAGCAGTAGAGCTCTGTATCACTTGAATAAAGTGAACCTAGTAACCCACAAAATCAGCAATGAGTAGTAGCATTTGGTAATTAGTGACAGAAATGAAAATCAATGTTGCAATAACTCCTCTGTAAACAGTATTGTATAACCACTTTAGAGTCCATTCTGTATATGAATGACTATGATGAAATATAAGGATCCCTAAAGAGGTACCTTTTACTGTGGACAATAGGCACAGCTCCTGTGAAGCAGCTATTTGGGTGAGCAGTATAAAGCACTAGTTCTTCAGCCGGCTAGTGTTGCGGCCCAGTCGTTATGGTGGTGCACATAAATACAGTCCTGGTAAAGTCTGCATGCAGTGGGAAAAGCTGCTAGTTAGATGGCAAGTCCCTAAGTACTCAGTACTCAACTAGCAGTGATAGATCAATGGTAGCAATTCCCCCAAATCAGTCCCAGCAATACAGCAACAGTGGTCCTGCTGTCCAGATGTCAGCTCACTTATGAGCTGCCTGGATCGACTCCAGTTCTCAGCACACAGGTTAACAGCAATCCAGTTTTGGTCTCAGGTAGCAAGTTTGTAGCAGGCGGGGTGCAGTCTGGAGTAGTGATGTGCACACCCTGGTCTCTTTGCAGCAAGAGGAAGTCACTTGGTATTCAGCCAGCTAAAATACAGCTTTCTCTAAAGTGCCAGGACAAGAGAAACATCCACAAAATGATTACATTTTGGAATGCAGACAGACCAAGGTATTTTCTAAGAAGCACTGTAGTCTTTTTTGTCATGTTTTTGGAAAATGAAAAAAAAAAAACTTAAAATGTATTTTTTATTTTATTTCTTTATTTTGCAAAAAAATATGGCAAAAATGAGATCTTCAAAATACTCATCAATCATCTTGACAAATACCTGTACCTAGCATAATGCATTTTGTGACCCAAAATCACTAGCATTTACTTGAGGTGGTGAGGCATTGGTAGTAGACTAGTACCGGTAATTATCATTCACTGATAATAGACTGGTTTAGTACACACTGATACTGGCTGTAATCAGACACTGGGAGTGGACTAATATTGGTATTGTCTGTACTGGCTGTAACCAGAAACTGGTAGCAGGCTGGAAGTAGTACACACTGGTACTGGCTGTAATCATATCCTGGTAGAAGGCTGGCTTTGGCTGTACTTACTATAGCCACGCACTGGTAGTAGGGTGGTACTTATTGTAATTACTCACTGGCACTCCATGGCACTGGTGGTAGGCTGATACTTGCTGTACTGGCAGTAACCAGGCAGTGTTATTAGACTGGAACTGGCTGTAATCAGACACTGGTAGTAGGCTGGCACTGGCTATACGGACTTTGTTCAGGCACTGTTATTCACTGGTACTGGCTGTTCTGGCTGTAATCAAGCACTGGTATTAGGCAGGTACTGGCTGTAATCAAGCACTGGTATTAGGCTGGTACTGGCTGCAACCAGGCTGAAGTATTAAAGTATTACTAAACCCACAACAGTAAAATCAGTCTGTGTATGCAGTAAAGCATGCTTGTTATACTCACTGTGGAACCTAACCTTAATCCTCCGCATTGTGTAAAAAGGCTGTTTGATCCTGTCTTCTCTGGTCCTCTCCTTCTTCCACTGTCCCCAATCCGCCCTCTGATAGTACAGAACCTTTGGATTCACTCTGCACATACTCAGTTTGGTGTGTATTGCTACAGAGTTTTATTTTTCTCTTGGGAGGGTGCATGTGATCTGCACAGGGCCAATCCGCACTGTCCAGACAGAGGGTCAGGGGTCATGCAGCCTCATAGGACAGTCAGAATAGAATGAAAATGCCTGCTACAAGCTTTAACCAGTGCTCAGCCGGACATTGATAGAAGTCAGAAGACTGCTATATATATTGCTGATGAGAAAAGGCATTTATTTACTAAAATAATTGCATTTCCATGTTCTTTGTGTAGCACCCTGGTGCTAGGCAGGGTTGCTAACACATATAGTTTGCTGGGTGGTAACCAGCCTAGCTGATTGTTAGGGAGATCCACTGACCTTTTCCTAAATCTGGGTTGGATGCACTTCTCTCTTCTGCCACTGAGCGGCATTGTTGCCTGTGGCATTCGAATGAAAAGGTCATAGTGAATCCAGAATAGGGGTGGATAGGTTGTCTCAGCCAATTGGCAGGGGTTTCTTGCCCCTTGGCCTGCTGTGAGAGTCTATTTATTTGGGAAGGGTCAGGTGATCAGGTGTTGAAAATCTCCTGGCTGCTAGGCCAGAAGCCTGAGGCCTATCCTGGAGTACCTGGCTGCTAGGCTGTCTGAGGCCTATCCGCGCTGGAAGCAAGCAACGCAGGGTTAGGGCTTCAGTGAAGGAAAGCAGTTGCATCAGAGACAACCACTCCTGTCACCAGAGGCAAGCGAGAACCAGAGCCAGAGG
Organism: Glandirana rugosa; assembly: GCA_018402905.1. Classification (NCBI taxonomy): domain Eukaryota; kingdom Metazoa; phylum Chordata; class Amphibia; order Anura; family Ranidae; genus Glandirana; species Glandirana rugosa. Next base: position 851,656 of record BLSH010046747.1, on the reverse strand, counting down.
TAAAGCCGGGGACGTGGTGAACAAGTTGGGAAAGCTTCAGCAGAGTCAAGCTAGGGACCCAGCGGAACAGTGGGGGTGACACTTGCAGAGAGTTCAGCGGGTTAGCTGAAGAGCCAATTCAGGGACCCAGCGGGGCAGCATGGATGACACTTGGAAGTCACAGTGGGTTAGTTGTGAAGGAGCTGAAGGGATCCTGCAGTGGCTGGGATCTAAAGAGTCTAGTGGGAGACTGGGAGCTCAGTGAGAGGATGTACAGCAGGATACAGAGAGTTGTGATCTGCCTGGAAGTTGAAGTTACAAGTTCAGTTGCTATAGGAGACAGCGGTCTATAGATACAGTTTGCTGCAATCCAGCCTAAAGGCCCTTGAACTGTATAGCTGTTCTTCTATTCCTATTTTGGTCCTGGAGTCTGCCAAGTGTTTTGCATTTGCCTTAGGGTGTCCAGACCCTAACCCTCTCTCCCCAGTTCTGTTAAGAGACAATAAATCTCTTTTTGCATTCTCAAAGTGTATGGTGCCCAACTTACTCTATCTGAACTGCACCCACTATGCCTAGTAACCCACACTGTGAAGATGGATGTCAGCTCTCCCTGACTCTGGAGGTCACCATTAAGCCTCTATGGGTCGGGCCATAGCTACATGTGTTCTGTGGAAGACCAGATATAGTGAATGCAGGGTCCTGGGTTTAGTAACACTTAGCAACACTGTAACTAGGCATTGTTACTTATAGGTACTGGCTGTAATTAGGCTGCAGTATGATGTGATACAGGCTGTTATCAGTCAATATTATTTGGTTGGTACTGCCTTTAATTGGAATAAAATATTGACTGGTACAGACTGTAATGAGGCAGTACTGGCTGTACTATTGGTAATAAGGCACTGGTATTAGGTTGATATTAGCTTTTCTAGCTGTGATAAGGCAATGTTACCCATGGATACCAGCTCTACTTGCTGTGACCAGGCTGGTATTGGCTTTACATAAACAGGCACTGGTTGCAGATTGATACTTGCTGTACTGGGTGTGATCATGCATTTTTATTGGGCTGGTACCAGCTAGTAGGCAAATAGACTTCACACTTTTCAAAGTGTAGTTGCCCTCTGCAGGTGCTGTTGCTCCTGCACTTAGTAAATGAGGTAAAGTTTCACTTTGGGAAAAAGAGTACCCAATCACGTGCAAGGAAAATTTAAAAGAAACAGCATGTTTGCTTGCACATGATTGGATGATGGAAGTCAGCAGAGCTTCTGCTCATTTACTAAGCTCTGAAGCAACTGCACTTTACAAAGTGCACAGTCTATGTGCCTTTAGTAAATCAACCCCATACTCTCTGCATTGGCTGTGGTCAGCAGCTCTCTCTCACATTCCTCTCAGCAATGATTGATGTGTGAGAGAGAAAATGAGAGAGCCAGTTGCCAAACACAGCCATTATTTTGATGTATGATGCACTGGGATTTGCTGTGTTGTACCTTCTGCCTGTAATCCAATGTGTCCAGTCAATCTGGATCACTGCTCAGCAGTAGAGTTGAGCGAACCCGAACTCTAAAGTTCGGGTCTGTACCGAACTTTGGGGTGTCCGTGACCCGGACCCGAACCTGGACATTTGAAAAAAAGCTTTGGGTTCGGGTATTTAATCCCGCCTGTTGAATAGCTGCAGGGCAGCCAATCAACAAGTGTTTCACTGGTTTGCCCTTAGAAGCCATCACAGCCATGCCTACTAATGGCATGGCTGTGATTGGCCAGTGCATCATGTGACCCAGCCTCTGTATAAGCTGGAGTCACGTAGTGCTGCATGTCACATGCTCTCAGGCTAGTTTAGGGAGAGGATGCTGCCGGCGCTGTGAGGGACAGATTGCAGATATAATAACATCTCATCCTGCATTACAGAACAATCGGATTGTGGACTAGGTAGAGATTACTACTACTACTGCTTTTAGGGACAGATTGCAGATCTAATAACATCTCATCCTGCATTACAGAATGATCTGACTGGACTAGGTAGAGACTACTGCTTAGAGGGACAGATTATTGTTCTAAAATCATCTCCTAGTTCTATAGGGTCAGGTTCCTGCTGTTGCTGTAAGGGACAGATTATTGTTCTAAAATCATTTTACTTGCTTTTGCAGCCCTCTAGCACTTTCCAGGACTTTTTTACAGTCATTTTTGTGCCGAAAAGGTCGACTTCAATGTGGTTTTTCGCGAAGATCCAGGTGTTCGCTCAACTCTATTCAGCAGAAGGAGTAAAATTAAGATTGACTTGTCCTTCCCTACAGAAGAGATCAAGTGATCATTTGTAGATTATGTGGCAGGATTCTGCTATGCAATGTCCGTGCTGAAACCAATGGTCATGAGTTTGATGCTTGGCGACCATGCCTTCAGAATCAAAAGATAGAATAGCTGAGACAGCTATATAAACCCTCAGTCATGGAGCTCATCATATCTGTGCATTGAGGACCATGAGATCCAAGATATCAAGACTCCTCCCACCAAATACAAACACAATACAGCAAATAGACTGTGCAAGTTCCAAGTGCAGTTGAGCTCATTTTCCTTAGTAAATTGAAATGTGGTAAAGCTCCTCTTTGTTAGGGATGCCCAATCTGGTGCAAGGAAAATGTATAAAAAAAAACATTTTTTTTTTTATTGCAGATGATTGGATGGTGGAAATCAGAAGAACTTTACAACATTTACTGAGCTCTGGGTAAAATGAGTGCAACTGCACAGTCTATTTGCCTTTAGTAAATCCATCCCAGTAAGTACCTGGGTGCATATGGTGGAAGTCCAAGCAGATATTTAAAAAACAAAACAAAAAAAAAAAGCACAATTTATTCCAAGCTAAACATGCTTTTAGTATAGGAGATTACTAGGGTGGCCTCCTCCTTCTCCAAATTGAATTACCTACAGTGTGGGAAAAAAGCATTTGATCCCCTGCTGATCATCTATCATTTTAGTGATAGATTTTTTTTAACAGTGAGAGACAGAATAACAATAAAAAAATCCAGAAAAACGCATTTCAAAAAAGTTATAAATTGATTTGCATTTTAATGAGTTAAATAAGTATTTGACCCCTTCGTAAAACATGACAAAGGCTCCATTCACACTAATGCATTTTTTGATGCATTTTGCAGAAATGCAAGGGATTTTTTTAACATGGGTTCCTATGGAACACGTTCACATCAATGCATTTTTGTGCCTCTGCGTTTTTGGAAAGGGTCAGGGACTTTTTTTCCCGCAAAATGCAGTGTTTTGCATGTAATAGACTTCAACGCAAGAAAAACGCAAGTGCTGCATTTTTGATGCATTTTTACAGCGATTTTGCCACAATTTGCATTTTGTGTTTTTAAATCTGCCTAGCAGCAACATTTCCCCCCAAAAAATAAACGCAAAATGCAAATCATGGCAAAATCGTGGTAAAAAAATGATAAAAATGCATCAAAAATGCGGTCAAAAGCAGAAAGCACAGCAAAAAGCACTGAAAAATGCTCAAAAGCAAAATGCATTGATGTGAATAGAGCCTAAGTAATTGAAGGAAATTGGGAATGGAGACCTGTTCCCCTGCTACTGGTCACCCACAAGAAGGTAAGTATGGACTATATTGGTACCAGTTTAGACACTATACACAAACAAATGATATAAAAGTTTAAGTTTTTATTTGTACAAAAAGGGTAAAAATAGGATATCCCAATGCACCATAACATATTAGACAAAATACATGCCAGCACTTTGTTTAAAATACAAATTGACAATACAATACATATGTGTCACTAATACTTGATGTACCCTGCTGGGGAGAACAAAGGTATAGTGGCAAAACCCTTGTTGGCGATCGCAGAGGTCAGACGTTTCTTGTAGTTGGCCACCAGGTTTGCACACATCTCAGAAGGGATTTTGTCCCACTTCTCTTTGCAGATCCTCTCCAAGTCATTAAGGTTTCTATGGCTGATGTTTGATAACTTGAATCTTCTGCTCCCTCCACATATTGTCTATGGGATTAAGGTCTAGAGCAGCCTTTCTCAACCTTTTCAATGCAGAGGAACCCTTGAAATAATTCTCCGGTCTCGGGGAACCCCTGCTAAAAATGAGAAAACTACAACTCATGATACATTAGTGTGATGGTCAATGGGAAGAATGCTCCTTACACTTGTGGTCATTGGGAAGAATTCCCCCCTTACAGAGAGCTAAAAAGATCAATGGTGTCATTGAGAATTTATCTAAGAGGTAGAAATTGCTCATTGCTCAAGGAACCCCTAGCAACCTCTCGAGGAACCCTAGGGTTCCATGGAAACCTGGTTGAGAAACCCTGGTCTAGAGACTGGCTAGGCCATGTGCTTCTTCTTGAGCCACTCCTTTGTTGCTTTGGCCATGTGTTTTGGGTCATTGTCATGCTGGAATACCCATCCATGACCCATTTTCAATGCCCTTGCTAAGGGTAGGAGGTTCTCACCCAAGATTTGATGGTACATGGTCCATTGTCCCTTTGATGCGGTGAAGTTGTCCTGTCCTTTTAACAGAAAAACACCCCAAAAGCATAATGTTTTTACCTCCGTGTTTGACGATGGGGTTCTTGGGGTCATAGGCAGAATTCCTCCTCTTCCAAACAGGGCGAGTTGAGTTGATGCCAAAGAGCTTGATTTTGGTCTCATTTGACCACAATACTGTCATCCAGTTCTCCTCTGAATCATTCATATGTTCATTAGCAAACTTCAGATGGGCTGTACATGTGCTTTCTTGAGCAGGGGACCTTGTGGGCGCTGCAGGATTTCAGTCCTTCACGGCGCAGTGTGTTACCAATTGAATTGTTTTCTTGGTGTCTATGGTCCCAGCTGCCTTGCAATCATTGACAAGATTCTCCTGTGTAGTTCTGGGCTGATTCCTCACCGTTCTCATGATCATTGAAACACCATGAGACCGAGGGAGATTGATAGTTATTTTGTGTTTCTTCCATTTGCAAATAATCTCACCAACTGTTGTCACTCTCTCACCAAGCTGCTTGTCGATGGTCTTGTAACCCATTCCAGCCTTGTATAGGTCTACAATCTTGTCTCTGACATCCTTGGACAGCTCTTTGGTCTTTGCCATGGGCAGAGATTGGAATCTGATTGATTGATTGCTTCTGTGGATAGGTATTTTTATACAGGTAACAAGCTGAGATTTAAGAGAGTGCTCCTAATCTCAGCTTGTTACCTGTATAGAAGACACCTGGGAGCCAGGAATCTTGCTGTTCTATAGGGGATCAAATACTACTTTCACTCACTAAAATGCAAATAAATTTATACATTTTTTGAAATGCATTTTTCTGGATATTTTTGTTGTTATTCTGTCTCTCACTGTTAATATAAACCTACCAATAAAATTATAGACTGATCATTTCTTTGTCAGTGGGCAAATGTACAAATTCATAAGGAGATCAAATACTTTTTTCCCTCACTGTAAACTAATATATATGAAAAGCCAAAACGTGTTTTTTTAAACTTTGGGTAAAATAACGACCTACTACAGAACACTATTTGAAATGCGCCCTAAGGAACAAAACTGTTGTCAGTGTTGTGGAATCTACATACACTGGCTAAACGGAGGACTTTGACAGAGAGCACCAAGATAGTGGTCAGAACAAAAAGAGTTGGAAATTATACAATGTGTCAGGCTTTATTGTTACTACTGTGTCCTGACGTTGGGTCGCGAGAGTAACTACTGAGTGCAGCAGGGGATCAGGAGATCAACACTTCTGGGAGTGCTGGCTTCTGAACAAATCCCACTCAGCAATTTCTCTTTAGTGTAGCATTTGGCAGCACAGGTTTAAGAACAGGGAAGCTGAGCTTTCATACACTGCAGTTTTATTTTTGGTCTTGAGTAGTGTTGAGCGAACCCGGACTGTAACGTTCGGGTCCGTACCGAACTTTTGGGTGTCCGTGGCACGGACCCGGACCCGGACATTTCAAAAATCGTTCGGGTTCGGTCCGGGGTTCTGCTATTTTACTCCACGTGTTGAGAAGCTGCAGGGCAGCCAATCAACAAGCGTTTCACTGGTTTGCCCTTAGAAGCCATCACAGCCATGCCTACTAATGGCATGGCTGTGATTGGCCGGTGCATCATGTGACCCAGCCTCTTTATAAGCTGGAGTCACAGTGCTGCAGTCACATGCTCCTTGGGTTAGTATAGGGAAAGGTAGCTGACGGCGTGAGGGACAGATTTTAGCCATTTTAAGACCTGATCCTGCATCCTGAGATAGATTACTTTACTACTGCTGTCTGTGCTGTTGCTCTGAGGACAGATAGCAGAAATTAGAGATTTCACATACCGCTGCTTTGAGTTGCAGATC
>BLSH010046747.1:824766-836369 GCA_018402905.1 Glandirana rugosa | reverse complement strand
CCCCCCCCCCCCCCCCCCCCCCCCCCCCCCCCCCCCCCCCCCCCCCCCCCCCCCCCCCCCCCCCCCCCGTTGTGATATGTTGCGGTACAGATATGTCAAACACTTAAGCCACAGGTAATCTCTAAATGGATGTGCTGGAGTATCCCTGTTGTGGGGGTTATCATAGTATAGCCAGACTCATCAGTCCTAGGTAGGGAGGGAGCACCTGCCTATGGAGTGTTAACTGCCAAGGTAACCCCGCTGGTATAGTGTATGATGCATCTGTACCACAATGTATCACAACACCCCCCATTCTTTACTTGAGCTCTTGTTTATTATTGCCCTGAAAATATTAGCAAACTGAGAAGATACCACTTTCTGATACATAAGCATTTTACCACCCTAATACATATGGACTTTTTTCTTACCTTGTAACCAGACTCCATATTCTCCACAAATGTGTTATTGGGTTATCTGTTGAGCCTGTGTTGAGCTACCGGGGTGCTAGTTCTGTCACCTTGTGCCCACAAAATCCACCTTGTATATTGAGGGAGCATTTCACTTCCTTAATCCTTTGTGTACTTGTAAACACTGTTCCAGACTAATCCTGTGTCCACCTGCGATATTTGGGTACTATTGCACAATGGCAAGTGGCTCTCCAGCTCCTATTTTCCATGACCATACAATGCAAAGAACACAGCCACACTCCATGTCCCAGCATGCATAATGTCTTATTGTACATGAAGCTTACCCGAAACATTTGTAGGTTTGCCACCAGGAAAATGGTGCATCCTAAAATGCAAACCATAGCTTTCGCTCTTGGTCAACTATTTCACAAGAGCCAATAATCTGCAGGAATAGACTACCCAACCCCATCACTATAAAAGGGTGGGCCTACAACATCCATACTGTCAGCATGTGTAAGAGATTTAAGCTCCATTCACACCAATGCGTTTTTCATGCTCTTTGCAGTAATACACAACATGATTTTTAACATTGGTTCCTATGGAACACGTTCACATCAAAGCAATTTTGTGGCTCTCCGTTTTAGGAAAGGGACTTTTTTGCAAAACGCAGATTTTTTTTTTTTTTCGGTTCAATAGACTTCAATGGAGATGCTGCAGAAGAGAATGTAGTGCGTTTTTAGATGCGTTTTGCATTTTGCAACAACGTATTGGCTAAGAAAAAAAGCATAAAAACGCAAAATGCAAAATGTGCAAAGTACAGCAAAAAGCACTACAGAAACACTCAAAAGCAATGTGCATAGGTGTGAATGGAGCCTTAGGGAGAGATGTGTAGGGAGAGATACTATGCTATACTATTGTAGTGTTCAATTGTATAGGTGGGCTATGGGTCCTTTTGTACCCTTTGGGGGTGCAGCATACACTTCTAACTGAAAAATTGTTGGTGTGGCCCTTTAATACACGCATGCTGTGACATTGTTGTGTACCAACTCACCAAAGATTAAAAATACTAAAATGATAGGTAGTCCTAACATAAGAGCCATTTTTAACAGTGTTTGTCCAACCTATGATTGATTTTTTATTGCTGCATTGAACTGCATTATGTTATTGTTTTTATGATGTATACTGACATCCAATAGTACAACTGTAGTTTAGCACCACTACAACTTGCTTATCTCTGTATTTGGTATTTCCCTCTGATTTCTGCCACTGTTTAGTGCTAGTTAGTTCAGTCCTAGCTAGACCTCCCCCCTGCTGCTTTCATGGACCCCCAGTCAGGGACAAGGTATAGAAAATCATTGTTTTCTCACAGTTCAAAACACTGGAAAAGTGTCTTCCGGTCACAGCAGGCTTAGGACCCACTGATTAAAAAAAAAAAGCATGTACCGCTGCCAAAGCTACCTGAAAGAAAGCCTTTTTTTAAACTGAAATTAATCAGATTAGGGTGATGCTACTATATGTAAGCTAATCTCGTTGTATAAGAAAACAATTCCACAGTGATATATAAATTATTTTTTTGTTGTTTTTTTTTACATCGTTATAGGTCCCTATGTCAATGCCCAACTTCCAATGTTTTTTGTTTGACAATAACTTATTAGCCCTACAAATGAGCAGAACTGTAACAATATTCAGCATTAATGGGGTCCATATAAGATTTGCAAACTTGGGATTTTGAGCAGGATTCACAGAACTGTTTGTGAACGGAACCCAATCAAGTTTGCTCATCCCTACTAACTGTCTTCAGACCCATGTCAATGGTCTCAGAACATCTTATGTACCATACCAGCAGTCTTTGATAAGCTGTGATAGTGTGTCCTCGGTCTGAAGCTGCCCATGCACTGCTCAAAATTTGCACTGTAAATGGCTTATCGGCACCACCACTTTTGTCTGTAGAAAATTGTCGGCTGAACACTGACTGCATCCAATAAAACGAAGGCACTGGCAGGGGAGGTTCCTTATTTAAGCTGCTTATTGCAAAGGGAGAGATCTATAGGATTTCACTAGTTCAGTCTGCAGGTTGAATGAGGGAAATCTTTGTATGTATTAGCCATACATGACAATTTCTTGTAGCATGTCTTAAATGATAAGTTCAACTCTGTAAAGAAAAAAAAAAGCACATCTTTTGCAGGTAAAACATGGTGCACTATATATCTTTTTTTGCAGGATTCCTGCAGACTGTGAATGTAAAGCTGTCTGCTCTTACCTTGCACAAGCAGTTACACAGTGACAGGAAGAAATAATGAACTACCTAGAGTCCTAAACATGCCCTGCCCTTGTAGAGCACTACAAGCTGACAGCCATTAAGGCTGTCAGTATTTATAGTTTCCCCATTCACAGGACTCTGTGAATGAATGACATGGCCCGGGTGGACAAAGCACCGTACAGCTTTATTTTTTGAAATTGTGACAGAGTTTGGAGAGAAGACTCCTGGCTTGCTGTCACTAGAGGCTCGGGTCGGGGAGAGGCTACAGCAGTGGAAACATGTAACCCTAAAATGGGTGGAACATGTAACATGTTCCCAAAGGTGAACTTATCCTTTAAATTTCTAATCATTAGGAAAAAGCTCTGGCTTTTCTAGAGCTCCAGCGAATGGCCGAACTAAATGGGTTCCCATTTAGCTTATTCCCAAAGGGTCAGTTATGGAATTGGAAGGGACACATTTCCCCCTTTTCTTTTATTGCATGGTGTCCCCCTTGACACTTCTCAGGCAGGTCGAGGGCTTCCCCAGGCATTCAAAGTTTGCAAACTTTGCGGCCAACCATATTAAAGTCTATGCTGGGAGACGCTTGTACTCCATTTTCAGAGCTAATAAGCAAACTATTATCAAACAAAATGCACTGAAAGCCTGACATTGCCATGGGGGACATATACTAATGCCAAAATATACAAAAAAAGTATACCTTCCTACATAGGATTGTCAGAGCTTCCTAAAAGCTTCATCACATTCTAACAATATGGCTACTACTATTACTCCTTTTTTAAAGAAAGAGCACTAAGTTATTATTTCCATCAGATTATTGGCCATTGTAATCACAAAATTAGGTATTGCATTATAGGTTGTTCCTTATTTTGAGAATTTCACAAATCCTGGGGATTTCCCACAAACCCAAACCTCATTCCTTCCATTAAGGTGTGGAAGGTTAATCCAACCATTCGTTATAAAAGGATGAACAGGAGCTTACAGCAGCCCTAGGGTTAAAATAATAAAGTAATAGAAAATATTAAATATAGCAAAATGAATGCTTACTGAGCTTTTTATATAGGGTGAAACTGTGTTCACTTCAATTATCCATTATTATTGGCCATTAATATCTACATATTTACCAAGCTGAATGCATATTCCTTTTCAAAAGTGAACATATGCATTGTTAGATGTACTTCCTCTACTCTACTATGTAGTCTTACTCATGAATACTGAAGAATTGACACTACCAAGCATTGTAATACCTCTCAATGAAAGTTCTGTGTATCACCCACTAAGTTATACTAGGTGAGCTTCCACTGCATTGGATATTAAACCCAATTTAGGGCAAACTAAAGTGTAGCATGAAGTTTTCTTCTTTGTCTCCTCTCCGGAAGCTGATATCAACAACAATATTGTGTTATACATTTTTTCTTGATCTCCCATATTACATTGATTTCATTAAGCACAGTATAGGCTTCTATGGCTGTGTGGCTGATTTTTAAAAAAGAAGAAACTAAAGAGAAGGTGTGAATAGGGAAGAAAAGAGGGAACAAATGACACAATATAAAATTAGGAGGTTTCAAGAACTGTGCACAATGCAAAAGTGTCTCATGACTGCACATAGAACTATCAGTACAAAAAAAAAAAAAATTCTAAAAAAATTAAGACCACTCCGCAGCGCAGCGACTTTGGAGACAGCACTGTTTTTGCCACTACCCCCATCCCACTTCGGAATCAGTCCTGATTGATGGTACCAAATGACACCAAATTCCTGGTAAGTGACTATATTAACTGAAGACAGTTAAACAGGCAAGTCGCAGTCTCATCCCATGTACCTCCTAAGATGAAGTTCTCACCATGTCTCAGAGGGAAAATAATAGTGAGATCACCTAATTGAAGCTAACTTTCTATGACTTTTTTCTTCTACTGTGATGGAATATGAAAATTGTGCCTTGGCTTAGATCAGGGGTCTCCAAACTTTCTAAACAAAGAGCCGGCTTATTGTCCTTCAGACTTTAGGAGGGCCGGACTATGGCCAGTGTGAGTGGAAATTTTCCTGGCATCAGTGGGAGTAACCATCACCATATTTGGTATTAGGGGGAGGAATAATGCCTTATTGTTGGTATCACTGGAAGGTGAAGTGCCCCATTATTGCTGTCAGCGGAAGAAATGGAGCCCAATTGTTGGTGTCCAATGGCAGAATAATGTCTCATATCAGTGGGAAGAATAGTGCCCCAAGGGGCAGGTAAAGGCAAGCAAAATCGGGCCCCAGGGCCGCAGTTTGGAGAACACTGGCTTAGATCTTCCTAGAATGCGGCAGAAGACAAAAGGCTTATTCATAAGCAAACCTCTGTAATGCCTCTTGATTAGGCCCCCTTTTCATTTTATAATTTGCTCTAGAAAAAATATAGAAAGGATCCTAATGGGTCATTTGGAAAACACATTTCATCATCCCATCTCCCTTTCTGGCCTCAAATACAGTACTTCCTGCATGATGGAGAAGCATATAGCAGTTCAGAAGTACTGGTACTGCTCTGTCCCTGCATGTGCACTGTATCCTATGCAGTTGAGAAAGGGGCAGAGTTGGAATCAGGGCAGGGCCTTACTTTGGAAGGTTATCATCATGTATGATGCCTTTGGTGTGACGGAGTAGACAAATACTGAGTAGGCAGTACATTATTCCCAGTATACATATTTCTTGCTTATCACTAGGCAAAAACCCCCTCTTATCTCCCTTTTTCCCCCAGAGAACAAATCCTAACACCATGCTGAAGTGACAAGATATGGCTATTTATAGATTAAACAAAAAAAGAAAAAAAAAGTGGTCACCAAGGCACATTTAAACCCCCTTTAACATGGAACGACAAGGAAAACATTAAAAGCTGCTAGCTGGTGTGCAGTGCTATGTATCCGTGTATCCACTGAACTGAACTAAGCTGTGCATTCTGTTCTGGGATTTAAGTAGTCTGCATGTTAACAGCCACACTCCCCTTTGTTTTGATGTTTTGGTTGTTCCGTGATTGGTACCAGTTTCCTGCAGTCAAAACATAAATTTGTTATAACCCTGGGCCTGCAAAAACTAATTGAAATTAATCAGCCATGACCACTTAGGACCAATGGTGACAGTTAGAAAGCGGTAATGGAACAGCGTAATTAGCTGTCTTTACACGGCTCTCACCTGAATTTTCTTGCACGGTTTTGGGCACACTGTACTGCTTAAGTAAGTATTTGCACGCAAACTAGTGATATTTGATCTACCTCTGTGTCAAGTGCTTCCATAACTTTAAATATTAAAGAGGCAGAAATTCTCAAGTGGATTTCAGTCGGCAGTTTGATTCAGATTTTATTATCAGCGATGGCTCTATAATAAGCCTGAACTGTCCTCTCAGGTTAGGCATGCTTGAGTGGTTCCTCGCTTTCCTCCCCCTTCTTCGTTTTAGCCATGTACTGCATTGAAAGTGGCTTAGGCTAGGCCTAGATTCTCAGCTGTTGCAGCTGGTAATTGTAATTTAGCTTGACTTTGAGGTTTTTTTATTTTTTATTTTTACCTACAGGCCTTGAAAGAAATAAGTGACCAGTGTTTTAGCTTTGCCAGGTTTAAATGTGATATGAAATATACTGTACAGTGCTTGTTAGTTTGATATATCAATTTACACATCTTAAAATTCTTTATACATACTGTATATAATGTGTGTATATATATATATCTTAGACAAGGTCAACCACAGGAATTGCAATCATATCTTAAGACAAGCCCATTTCTTGACCTTATAACATTTAAAATAATGTAAACTTTGCAATCTATATTTGGGTTTTGTATATTTTATGTATTTTACATTGCTTTAACCTTATCTGTTTCAAAAGTCTTATTTTATACTCTGCATTAACAGGGTTTTATATAATATAGATAAAGAGTTGAGATAAACTGTAAGTGCATATAGCAATATAGATAAAGAGTTGAGATAAACTGTAAGTGCATATAGCTTATGCTTAGCATATAAAATGTTTCAAACAACACCAGTACAAAATTAACATTGAATTGCAAATAGGAAAGGACTGCAGTAACCCCAAGCAACCAATCAGAGATCAACTTTCACCAGGCTAATCATTGCTACACAATCCATAAACAGATGGGTAAACTGGCCCACAATTTGCTGCAAATGACTTAAATTAAAAAAATGAGAGTTGCTTCTCCTACCATCTACTAAAAACTGCTATTAAAAATAGTGTATTTTAAGTACTGTGTTAGAGCAATACATGAAATGACAGTATTCAGTATATGGATATATTTTTTATTTAACATTGCTTTATATTTCTCCATATTTATATCAAGACCAAGCAATACAGCAAAAGTGGCAGTGACAGGGCCTGGGACAAACTAGAAAATTGACAGGGGTGCTTACAATTGTCACCTTTAATTTGCATGGATTAAATCCTCTTTAAAAAATATTATAGTTTGTTCCATCCCCTGCCACTGCCATTTTGCTGGACAGCTTAAGCCTCGTACACACGGTTCAACGGTAGTATACAACAGGTCGTACTAATGACCGTCGTATATGTAATCGATCGTTCGTATGCTCGATTTGAACAGCCGAACATACGACGGCCGTACAACGGGAGTTGTATGAGCAGACTAGAAAACTTGGTCGTACCAACAAGCTCTCATACGACCGTTGTATCGTGTGTACAGAGCAGTTGGTACAACAAAGTTGTATTGTGCAAAACACGCATGCTCAGAAGTCAGGAACAGCCGGATGCTAATTACATGCACCTGAATGTTCTTCTGCGGTCGTACGATCGTGTAGTGCAGTCAGTATGCTGGATACAACAGCCAACATACGATTTGAGACGATCGTACGTACGATCGTCGTCCCGTGTGTACGAGGCTTTAGTCTGCATGCAAATGTAAATCATAAAATCTAGATTCTGGGATTCATAGTTAAAGTCATTCTTAGACTATGCAACTTGTTACTGGGTTTTCTAGTCCATGGCTCATCCTTCGAGTCAACAAAAACAGCAAACATTTGAAAACAATCTGACCACTAAATATGCTTTTCCTATAATTAATCTTATTCTGCCAGCATACATGTATAGTCCCTCTACTCTGGCTTCTGATTGATAACTATGGGCAACGGCATGTTTTGCACTTTATTTACATTGGTTGTAAACCCTTACATATACCCAGTAATGTGACTGGCCTCAGGTGATACACAGAACACAGGAACAGAGCTGAGACTGTCAATCAGCTGGAGGTCCCTCCCCTGTCACCATTATTCTCTTGGTGTCAGGAAAACTTGTCAGAAATGACTCATGCTGGTAGCAGAAGAACAAAGCAGCACACAGAAATGACACTTAGTGCTCTTAATTAAGATAAGTACACACCACAGAGAGATATGCTTTGTTCATATTTAATGTCTGAGGTTTTCAACTACTTTAAAAGAAAATTAGGTATTTTACAATTGAGTTATTATTTGTTGCAAACATTTTGCATTTGTTGAGTTTTATGTATTATAAACTTAGCATTTTTTCCTGGACAATATGCCACTTATAGTAACAGAGTTTAGGTGTGCCTTCTTAAGAAGATTCTCATGAGCAATATGCTCATTGGTTCTTTAGTATGCAAAAGTAGTACAATGCGCTTCACTCGGGCCAGCCCTGCTTGCTCCATTACTGGTTTGAAACCTCTTCTTCAATGCAGACCACATCACAAGGATTGTCTGCTAAAATCCCTAAATTGTCCCTTTCCACTTGGAACTCATCCCTGCTACTGTGCCTCACTCCCGGAAATCTGTCCCTACATTTAATGTTCCACAATGTAGTGCACCTCTGTGACAAAGATGCCTGCCCAAATCTCACTGGAATATGTGTAACTGAGGTGCTAGATTGTACTTATCAATGGATCATGATTGTAGAAGATTCCACAAATTCATATGGGGCAATAGCTTTGGTGAGGCTGTCTTTAAACGCCATCCTGCTAACCGCCTCCCGGCCCTTTAAGAGTTCTGAAAGCTGGGACATGGAGGTGGGCATTTGAATGACTGCTGTGATTGCCTGTCACAGCGGTCACATGATTGAAAAGTTTCCGATTGAAAGTATTCATCGAGAGCTTACTGATCCCCACTGGCTACCATTCTGGGAGCGTGCAGGCAGCACGATCTCAGCAAAGTAAATTGTTTACACAGGGCCACATATATATGGCAGCATGGTGATTATGAAAAGCTTCCTGCGCTACCTTTTGCTGATTTCATTGTGACATGCAGGGACTTCTGTTAAATGAAGTGGCAAACCGCAATTAAATCGGCAGTGCAAATCACACTGATGTGCAGATTTGAAATCGTGCTGAAGTAGCACAATTTCAAAGCTGAACTGGTGTGAACGGGGGCTAAAACTTAAGTTTACAAGCCAGAAAATCAGAAAAAAAGAGTGCCAGATTAATGAGCGGAGAGGGCACATGTTTTACTGCTGGAGGTAATTTGGCAAGAGAATATAAAACAGCCAATGTGTATCGGGGAGTTCAAAGGTTCTTGACCATCAGATATTGTATAAACTTGTGAGGACTCAGAATAGTAGAATCATCACAATTAACTGTTTGATGAAAAAATTACATTGCCCAGGTTCAAAATATCAACAACTGCACACTGCCCTAATCTTGTAGCAATTTGTTGCTCACCAGCTTCCCCAAAATAGCTGAGTAAAACCCATGACACAGAACATAACAGTCCTCCACCAGGCTCCCTCTAGCACCATTAGCAAATGGTGGTCATGTGACGTTAGTTCTCTACAGCAGTGTTCCCCAACCCAGTCCTCAAGGCCCACCAACAGGTCATGTTTTCAGGATTTCCCTCAGATGAATCAGCTGTGATAATTACTAAGGCAGTGAAACTGATCAAATCACCTGTGCAAAATAATGGAAATCCTGAAAACATGACCTGTTGCCAGCCAGGTATGATTGAGCTGTCCTGACAAAGTGGAAACTTTGCACTTCGGCACTTCGGGTTCAGGGGCAGCTACCAGCCCAAACCACCTCTCTACATTTCCCCCCCTGTAAGCAATGCAGTCCTCAACATTACATTATTTAGGCAAAGATGCCAGGCTACAAGTAAATGAACAAAACAGTCTTAACCTCCCTGGCGGTATTATTATTTCAGATTTTTGGTGCTGAAAGCGGTACATTATTTTGCATGAAAATTTGGCGTTTTATATTGTAGGCCTGTAATTCTTAGGAATAACTCACTTAAATCTGTCCAAACAAGTCAATGTCTAGTGGACATCCCGGGTATGATAAAGTTTGAAAAATGAAATCATAAATTATAATATAATAAATAACTAAAAATAAGTATCAAAAATAATAACGTAATAGTAATAAAATTTATTCAATAATGTAATCAAACCAAAAACACTGAAATTTGCTCAGTTGCAGAATTGTCGCTGTCGTCACTTTCAGTGTCTGATGATAAATTTCACCAAAAATCAGTATCCCTCAATTCTGCAAATGATTCTTATTTACTATCGGTGTTTTCTAGCTGATCAAAAACCACTTTTGACGCAAAGGGACGCTTTTTGGTTGCTATGGACATTCTCATGTTTCCAGGCAGAAAGAATGACATAAATAATATAAAAGTGCATGCAGGGCACTGGGCAAACCACTAGGAACAAAGGGGATGTGAAATGTTTTCATACAGTAATGTAATCTATAAGATTACAGTGTACTGTATGTGCTGTGTGTTTCACTTTTTGAATTTCCCGCCGGTCTCCGTCCCCGTGCGACGCTCGCAGGGAACGGAGCCTGGGACACAGAGGCATCTGGCGGAGGACACAGCCCGCAGACACAGCGGGGGACATCGCTGGATCCTGGGGACAAGGTGAGTAATGCTGCCTGGGATCCAGCAATGCAATCCTGAGTGTGGCTCGGGGTTACCGCTAATGGTACTGAAATTCCACCGCGAGCCACACTCGGGAATACCGCCAGGGAGGTTAAGCCATAGAAACAACAGATCATAAATCATATTCAGAATACTTAGCTGGCATAAGTTCTCTGGTGGATTACTTGGGAAAGTGGTTTTCATTGTCCATTATATGAACATCCTCAACAGAGAAACCAGAACATCCTAAGGTTTCTTATTCTGCTTGATCCAGAAGCAGATCCACAGCTAACTGACCATATCGACTGAACATTAAAAAGAAAAGGGTGTAGGCCATGGCCCCATGGACTGTCTAGTTACAACATTGCCTACATATTGGGGCCAACATTGCCAGATCACTCCCAACAAAGTTTGGTTGAAATTTTCACATGCCCTATTACTTTCTGTCTGATGCAATTTTGGAAACTGCTGAGGTGACAAAGTTCAGACATTGAACTATGCACTTATGAATTAAAAAAATCTTGTACTACAATTAGCATAAAAAACTAATACCATAACAAAATAATTACAAAAATAGCAGCTAGCCAAGACTGACATGTGTTCCCACACTATAAATTATGTATCTTATATAAATTAGTGGAAAATCCACTAGTGCATATCAGTGTGAAAAAAATGCTAACCCCCCCGCCCCCCCCCCCCCCCACACACACACACATAAAGTGTAATTATGCACCCAGTGAAAAGTCGATACTATATAGAAAGAAAAACAGTTCAAAGCTTGCGCTGTGATCCACTCCAACATCACTTACTGCTTCACCACTCTATGCTCAATATGCTTTCACCTCTGCTGCTGACCCATACAGTATATGTTATAGGTCAAAATCCCGCATTCCCCATTAAAGGGTTACACCATTGATAATCTTCCAATTTTCAACGAACAAAAACGATGTTCCACATTTAGTGGAGACCTTCTTTCATCCTCAGGGTTCATGACTTCACACATATAGTTACCACATTGGGAAATTACCCCTTACGCCCTAAAACTGGATATTGTATATGACATACCCAGTCGTCGTCTCCACTTTCGTATAACTCGTATCTCACCACTTCGTC
>BLSH010046747.1:792981-815776 GCA_018402905.1 Glandirana rugosa | reverse complement strand
ATATAATGGTCACAAAACCTGGTCCCACCACGACACCTGTATCGCATAGAACTAAAGTCGTTCCGTAAACTATGTCAAGGTGTATTACTAGACTATGTTTTCAACATGTTCGACCCTGAATTGGGAACCCGCCAAGTCACCTATACGTCAACCGATTTCCTATCTAAGGTCTCACACCAACATTTACCCCAAGTGAGTCTTGTCTCTGGTCAGTGATCACCCCATGGTGTTCCGAGACATGACCCAGGACAAGATAAATTGGATATACATTCACTATATTGATTTCCAAACAACCCGTTACATACAGAGAAAGTACAGAGCCTTGTGGTACCCCACTAGTGACTGGTCTCTGTTCTGAGTGAACCCCATTTACAACCACACTCTGGAATCTATCCTTTAGCCAACTGCATATCCACTGAACCGCCCAAGGGTTAAGTCCCAGCTTGTACAACTTTTGTATCAGATCATTATGTGGAACTGTATCAAATGCCTTGCTGAAATCAAGATACGCTATGTCCACAGCACCACCCTGGTCCAAAACACTGGTAATATAGTCAAAGAATTCAATCAGATTTGTTTGGCATGATCTGCCCTCAGTAAAGCCATGTTGCTTTGGGTCCAGCAAGCTGTGTATTTTTAGGTGATCAATGATCCTTCTTTTCAGGAGTGATTCCATTACCTTGACTACAATAGATGTTAAACTCACTGGCCTGTAAATGCCAGCTTCTACCTTGCTGCCCTTCTTGTGGATAGGTACAATATTAGCTATCCGCCAATCATGGGGAACTTCTCCTATTAGAAGAGATTTATTTAAAAGATTTATTAATGGTCCAACAACTATATCACAAAGTTCTCTTGGAACTCTGGGATAGAGTTAATAAGCTTTAACCGAGCCAGTTCCTCAGCTACCTCTGTCTCCAGAAATCCTAGAAATGAACCATCATTACTAGAACCAATATGATTCCCTAACTTGTTATCATTAGTGCAATCTGTTTCTGAGAAGACTGAACAGAAGTAATTTGGTTTGCTACATCCTGGTCTCCCTCAACATTTGTGTTGTGCCCAGTTTTCATTTTAGTGATCCCATTGTATTTTTTCCTTCTATCACTAATGTAACTAAAAAAGGTTTCATCTTCTTCCTTAATAAACTTAGCAATTTCCTCCTCTTTCTGTGCTTTTGCAGCACCGATAATGTATTTGGCCTCCTTTTGACTATTTTTATACTCCTCTCTGTCAGCTGCACCTCCTGTTTCCTTGAATCTTCTATATGCCATTTTTTTCCCTTTACTATCTTACTTACCTCTTTGGTGAACCATATTTTTTTTTCTTCCGTTTATTCTTACTAACTTGCCTGACATATAATCTAGTTGCCTCCACGATGGTAGACTTTAATAGTGCCCACTGAACTTACTCCTGTCATTTTACTCCAACCTTTCAGTTCATTTTTTAGAAATGTCCCCATTTCAGCAAAATTTGTCCTTTTAAAATCTAAAACTTTTGTTTTTGTATATGATTTTTTAGTTCTTGTTTTAATATCAAACCAAAGACATTGGTGATCACTAGAACCCAAATATTCCCCCACCTCAATATCAGACCCCATTTGTCAGTACTAGGTCAAGAATATGATTACCTCCGGTTGCGCTTTTTACTAACTGTTTTAGAGAAACCCCATTCAATGCTTCCATTACATCCTTGCTCCTGCTTGTAATAGCAGTTTGAGAATTCCAGTTAACCTCAGGCATGTTGAAGTCACCCATAATCAAAACCTCTCCCTTCATTGCCATTTGAGTTATCTCATCAATCAACAAGTTATCATAATATTCACTCTGTCCTGGGGGTCTGTATACTATTCCAATTCGAAGGGAAGATCCCTCCCTGGTTGGAAGGCAGACCCGGAGGGTTTCAAGTATTTCATTTGTCTTTTTAATTAATGTTAGTTTTATGCCATTTTTTACATATATGGCAACTCTACCTCCCCTCTTCCCTACTCTGTCATTCATGTATAGTGTGTACCCTGGTATAGTTATTTCCCAGTCATTTGAATCCTTGAACCATGTCTCTGTAATTGCAACAAGGTCCAAGTTATCCCTAGACATAAGAGCTGTCAGTTCACAAAGCTTGTTGCCTAAACTACGGGCATTAGTGCACATGACATGACAAACACAACTTTCAACTGCTTTCTTTTTATTAACAGAAACTTCAACTGAAGTGACCACCTCATCAGCCCAGTCATTAACAACACAAATCCTCACATTTGTTTCAACCTGCTGGGGACAGAAACTCTCCTCAACAATTATATCTCTGCCCCCATTTCTCAGTTTAAATGCATGTCCAAAAAGTTCCTAAATTCCATACCAAGAAGCTCAGTGTCCTCGTGTGAGGGATGCAGGCCATCTCTCTTGTAAAGTTCAATGTCTGACCACCGGGTAGCATCATGACTAACATAACCAAAACCTTCAGGTTTGCACCAATTCTTTAACCAAACATTGAACTCTGCTATACGAAGTACTTTCTCGTGTTGTCCATTATGCACAGGTAAGACCTCTGAAAATGTAACAGTACACCCTAACTGTTGAAGATCCTGGCCCAAATTCTGAAAATCCTTCTGCACAGAATGCACATCATTCTGGGACAAATCATTTGTGCCAAGGTGCACAACAAAATCAACATTGCACTCTTCGCTAGCTTGTTTGACAATTCTTACAATGCGCCTCTTATCTCTCCTAGCAGTAGCACCAGGCAAACACCTAACTTCCTTTGACACTTCCACATGATTCCCTATAGCAACACCTCTTACAATTGAATCACCAACAAGAAGATGACTTCTCCTTTTAGGAGCCTTATCCACAACTTGTGCCTGGTGAGCAGCCTCAGATAAAACAATTACTCTTGGAAATGCATGTTTTTTCTCAAGCTCCTCCATGTGCAGAAAAGGGTTGCCAATCTCACAAGCAGCTATGTTTGCAGCCTTTGTATCTGCTTCTAGCTCAGAAAGAACACTATAGGGGTTATGCAGTGTCAAACCAAAAGCTACATGTTTATGGTCCACAGGCCTTACTCTTCCAGACCCAACAGTTGTCCACACTGCTCTTCTCCTGCGCAGTCTTTGAGGAAGAGGTGGATTATTGCAGGGCAGCTCAACACAAAAAACTGGCTTAGACAACCTCCTGATCTCAGACTGCAGAGCACAAACCAAGGAATTTAGACAGGCAATGTCATCACATAGACTAGAAACCCGCATACAAATGGGACAGCGTCCCAGCTTCCACAAAGCACCACGAAAAATAAATGCCAAACAAGTATTGCACTGAACTAAACCAAACATCTTTAAAGAGAGATTTACTTAAATTCAAACACAAGCACTAATCAAATAGAGTTGGCTGTCTCCAAACCACTGCTGTTTTCAAACTACTGTTTGTTCAAAACTATTGCACTTTTGTCCTACTGCACTGCTGTACTGCTGCAATTGGAAAGAGCAACTCTCAAGAGTAAATTCTACAAGAGTTGCTTCCCTTCTTAAATACAACACTAATTAAGCACCAATTTGTTCAACAGCCCACCTCTATTACATATGCTAATTCCACACCCAGTATTCAACACCTCAACAGCACTTAGCAAACAATCCCTAATAACAACACAGCCAAAATACCAATGTTAACAAGCAAACAATTTAAGAAAAGCAATTTGAAATAACTAGAAATAATTTAAACTTACTGTATCCAACTACTGTTTGTTCAAAACGATTGCACTTTTGTCCTACTGCACTTCTGTACTGCTGCAATTGGAAAGAGCAACTCTCAAGTGTTATTTTCTGTCATTTTCCCTGTCAGGCCCAATGGTTCCATATCAAAAGCGCACAGGGAAAACATCCAACAAGACCACACCATATTCAGGTAAATTTTATGTATGTTTGCATCATCCCCACATATACATCAAGTTGTAGAGGATAAGGGTGAGAAATCCTCCTTTAGAGACAGGGGACACTGTTGTCGGAGGAAAAAAATTTTGAAATAAATGAAAAAAGAACAAATAAATAAATAAAATAAAGAAATACCTATATATGTTTCAATATAGATCTTCCACCATACAGCCTCCAATCCATGTTGTGTTCCCAGTCATGAACCGCATGTCCTACTCAAATGTGCCTCTTCCCTCAGAGGTATATACGGGGTAATGATGACCTACACTTGTGTATACACACACAGATCTCCAATTATTTACTTACATATCAGGAGGCTTGCAAAGCCTTGTGTGATCCCCATTGGATTCGCCCAGCACCATCTAGTGGACAAACATTAGTAACAAAGGCAGGGAAAATTATTCACAAAAATAGATTCAAATAGAACCTTAAAGTGATCTGTTAACCACTTGCCGACCGCCTCGCGTACATTTACTGTGGCAAGTTGGCTGCGCAGATCGCCGTTTATAATTGCTGCACTCGTGCCCACCGCACTTTGCATGAGTGTGGCCGCGGGTCAGGTGGACTCAATGTCCGCCGGCGACCCGCGATCGCCTTCTACAGAGGAAGAACGGGGAACCGCTGATGTAAACACGACGGTTTCCCATTCTGACAGGCGGCATGACAGTGATCTACTGATCCCTGTCATCGGGATCAGTTAGATCTGTCATGCCCCTGCCAGCCCAGCCCCCACACAGTTAGAACACAGTGAGGGAACACACTTAACCCCTTGATTGCCCCCTGCAG
The DNA here is from genome assembly GCA_018402905.1 of Glandirana rugosa. Lineage (NCBI taxonomy): Eukaryota > Metazoa > Chordata > Amphibia > Anura > Ranidae > Glandirana > Glandirana rugosa. The sequence goes on along the minus strand of BLSH010046747.1, from coordinate 811,071 downwards.
GTTAACCCTTTCCCTGCCATTGACATTTATACAGTTATCAGTGGCTATTTTTAGATCTGATTGCTGTATAAATGTCATTGGTCCCAAAAAAGTGTCAAAAATGTCAGATCTGTCTGCCGCAATATTGCAGTCCCGATAAAAATTGCACATCGCCGCTATTACCAGTAAAAAAAAAAAAAATAATAAAAACGGCATAAATTAATTCTCATCGTTTGTAAATGCGGCAACTTTTGCGCAAACCAATCAATAAAGGCTGTTTTCAATTTTTTTAATCAAAAATATGAGGAAGAATATATATCAGCCTAAACTTATGAATTAATTTGTTTTTTTATATATATGTATTATAGCAAAAGTAAAAAATACCGTTTTTTTTTTCAAAATTGACACTCTTTTTTTGTTTATAGCGCAAAAAATAAGATGATCAAATACCACCGAAAGAAAGCTCTATTTGTGGGGAAAAAAAGGACGTCAATTTCGTTTGGGTACAGCATTGCACGACCGCACAATTGTCAGTTAAAGCGTCGCAGTGCCGAATTGCAAAAAGTGCTCTGGTCAGGAAGGGGGTAAATCCTACCGGGGCTGAAGTGGTTAAGCAAACAGATCACTTTAAGGTTCTATTTGAAAACATCCTTTTTTGTGAATAATTTTCCCTGCCTGTGTTACTGTCTGTCCACTAGATGGCGCTGGGCGAATCCAATGGGGATCACACGAGGCTTGGCAAGCCTCCTGATATGTAAGTAAATAATTGGAGACCTGTGTGTGCACACAAGTGTAGGTCATCATTACCCCGTATATACCTCTGAGGGAAGAGGCACATTTGAGCGCTTTCCCCTCTGGAAGTAGGACATGCTTTTCATGACTGGGAACACTAAATGGATTGGAGGCTGTGTGGTGTAAGATCTATATTGAAACATATATAGGTAGTTCTTTATTTTATTAATTTATTTTTTTTTTGTTCTTCTTTTTTTATTTATTTCAATATTTTTGGCCTCCCAACACAGTGTCCCCTGTCTCTAAAGGAGGATTTCTCTCCCTTGTTCTCTACAACTTGATGTATATGTGGGGATGATGCAAACATACATAAAATTTTCCTGAATATGGTGTGGTCTTGTTGGATGTTTTCCCTGTGCGCTTTTGATATGGAACAATTGGGCCTGACAGGGAAAATGACAGATATCTTGTAAGTATGGTTGCATAATAATCATTGTTGTAAACAAAATAAGTACTATGAAAACATGTATTATGATGTAATTCTTTGCTTAGTGGTGATTACTATCCCTGAGGAAGATATTTTGGAAACATGTTGGGATGACCCGTTCCATGTATTGCTGCTACCCAGAGATTGGACTCTACAGTTACTCATGGGACTGGGTATCACCACTCTACACACCATGCACATTACTGTCAACTGTTTTATGCTCTTTTACATTATGTGCCTCATGTGAGGATTTAAAAAAAAAAAAAAGTTTCTAATAAATATGTAAATTTTATATCAGTATCTTTTTCTCTTTTGTTGGTGGCCCTTTAAAGTCCCACTCTGAGAGATTTTTCGATACCAATACTTCATCAGGTCTGGAACTCTGAAAGAGAAACTGTCAAAGGAAAAGCAAGGATGCAAGGGAAAGTACAAAGAAGATTACATTGAGTAAGGTTTCATCGCTTCGGGATCTGAAGGTGCTCAATTGCCATTCTGTCTGATCTGCAAAGCAGTTTTGTCGACCAAGGCGCTTGTTCCCAACAAACTGAAGAGACACTTGGAAACAAAACATCCAGCTGTAAAGGAAAAAGCAAAGGAATACTTCAAAAATCTCATGGCACAACAAAATAAACAAGCTAAGAAACTTCCAAACTACAATGTAGTGGTGTGTTGTGAAAACTTTTAGATCTTTTTGGTGCGCCGCAAGACAAAAAAGTTTGAGGAACACTGATCTAGACCCAGGTTGCTACAAGTTACGCAGATACAGATCTCTCACTTATATCTTACCTCTTCTTTCCATTTGTCCATGGGATTGAAGGCAGTATTGCTTACTTTATAAATAGAAAAACAACAACTTTTTCTTTTTGGATACATTGAGTAAGGTTTCATCTCTTCGAGGTCTGAAGATGCTCCATTGCCATTCTGTCTGATCTGCAATGCAGTTTTGGCGAACAAGTCGCTTGTTCCCAGCAAATTGAAGAGACACTTGGAAACAAAATATCCAGCTGTAAAGGAAAAACCAAAGGAATACTTCTAAAATCTCGTGGCTCAACAAAATAAACAAGCTAAGAAACTTACAAGCTACACGTGAGGATGTTTTAAAAAAAGTTTCTAATAAATATGTAGATTTTATATCAGTATTTTTTTCTCTTTTTTAAATGACTTCATTAAGTATTTCTCCATCACTAAACAATGAACAAACTTTATTTACAAGCATCAAAGTTGGAATGGAATGGTCTTTATTACTATAATATAATTAATATAATTAGAGCAATCAAGTTCTCCTGAGATCTCGCACTTCTATTTGCATTTCTAAATAGGTTTCAAAAGGCTAATAATTTTAAATATTTTTCAAAACTCCCACAGCATACATGCAAATCTCACAGCGCACAATTTGAGAATCACTGGTCTAGAGGTGAGTTAGGTCTCTTTTCTTAGAAAGGAGGTCACATTTCACAGAGGAGCTCTGATTGCAAGGGAAGACTGAGAAGATATTCTCCTAAGGCCCGGTTCACACTGCCCTGACTTCGAAGCCTACATCCCAGCGCAACTTCGGCACGACTTGCATAAGACTTCCTTAACAGTTACTATATTACATTTTATACATAGTATTATATATACAGTATAATATACTTCTTATATATTCTTCTTATACTGTACATAGGAATATACTTCTTGAATTACATTTTCATAAGCAACTAGGCACTTCTAACTGGGTTAAAAAGAAATATCCCCCCCTTAGAGTGCCCAAAGAAGGCAACCAATAGCTGGTTTACCTTTGTGTTTATTTTTATCCAGCTCCCAAAATGATTGTGGTGCCGGAAAGCTCCAGGATGAATCAAATGAATGAAATGACTACCTTTGGAACTTCTAGGAAAGGGGTAGACTAATAATACTAGACATAATTCAAAAGTCTTTTTTAGGGAGGCACTCAAAACTTCAGGTTAAATCTATTGGTGTGTTATAACTAAGTGTTAAAATGTGGAAAAATTGTAAAGGTGATGGCACTTTTGCTAATTATATGCAAACTTGAAAAACATAAAAACTGTGTACATAATGAATAACTTAATCCATAGTGACAATCCTTATTGATCAACTGTGAGAGTCAAACATTGACTGTAATAAAAAAAACATCCGACGGAAAAAATTTTATATCCAGGCAGTGTCGTTTCCTCACTCTTTCTAGAAAGCTGTATGCAATTGGTCACCTTTAAATACCACTGTCAGTATATACTGTATAAACTGCCTGGATTGCATGCACTTATGGTTCACCAAACAGATTCTTTGCTATTGCAGCATGGAAGATCCACACAAAATGACATACAGGAGATCTATATCATGTGATGTATAGGACAAAATGGCATGGCTTTGCAGTTTGTCTCACTCCCGCTTAGTAGTACCATGCCAGGTATGAGATGTCTGCAGCACAAGTGGACATTTGCTGAACAGCCGGCGTGCATCCCAAGCCTCTCTCTAGTTGGTAATCGGATCAGCATTGCCTTTGGACCCAGATGTGATCGATCCTAGACTTCTACACATGTTTAAGAAATCTCACCCACACTGGAGGGGAACGGATCTAACAAAAAAGGTTTCACAAACTGAAACCCTATGGATCTATAAATTACAAACCCTACAACCTAGAGGAATGAATTTAGATATTGATTTAAAATGCTACATTACCGATTATTAATTTATACCAATTGGTGATACATTACCAGGATATATTCTGGGACAACCATACTACCATGTAGAGAAGCGCCTACCTTTCTATTTTAAACTTGGAAAGTCTATGCCATCTAGGTAATACTTAATAGCATTTTTTATAGACATTTTCATGGAGCATTTTTTTTTTTTTATTACAGTCGATGTTTGACTCTCACAGTTGATTAATAAGGATTGTCACTTTGGATTAAGTTATTCATTATATACACAGTTTTTATGTTTTTCAAGTATGCATATAATTAGCAAAAGCGCCATCACCTTTACAATTTTTCCATATTCACAAAGTGACACAGCACTTTTAAAGGGGCAGCTACAAACAAATTTTCATTTATGCATTTTTTTCACAAGGCGCCAAGAAACAGCACTTTCTTTAAAGTGTTAAAATGTGTAGGCTAAGCAGAGTCTCACTAACTACTGACTTTACATCAGGCTAGGACTGTCTGCATCACTCCCACTCTCCCCTTTCCATTCTGCATTTTTTTGTCCTCCCGTGTTTTTCACTCTGGATTGAACCAATTTGTGTGTTCATTGAAGAGTTTGGAGTAAGATATAAAATTATCCACCACATTGATGATCAAGATAATTTGGGTGTGGTAACTTACAATTTTATCATGGCCAAATAGTATCTATGCTTAAGAATGTGCAAATAGATAGAGGGTGGATATATGGATGGAGCTTCACTTATGTAGCACTGCCAAAACCCTGGTGTTTAAACCAACTCTAAAATTGCAGAGAAGTTGGAGAAATATATATATAATATCTGATACTAAGAGGGGCTTACTCCTCAACTGCTATTGTATGTGAGATGCTGACAACAGCAAAAAATACCTTACAGTGTCAGCGAGCTGGGAACAGAGCTAGTTCATCCACCAAGCACCCTAGGTAGAACATTAGAGACTGGGGGATTCCAAGAAGCCTAATTACAACCTTCATTCTGAACCAGTGGGGTAGTGGAACTGGAATATGTAGGCAATTGGTGTTTAATGGGGTGAGTTATACCAGTTTAGAGAATGAAAATGCCTATTTCGAGCCTCAAAAATGCACAAGCCAAAGCTAATAAATACCTTGCTTAGGGCCCATTCCTCCCTAAATCAGTCTCTGCCTGTAGAGACTCTTACATAAATGTTATTAAACAGCAATGTCTTATAACTAGGTTTTTGTATGGATTTAATTTCATCCTTATATCCACACAAGCCAGTCCTAGAACTGTTGTAAGCAAGGCATATCAAACGTGCATACATTGCTAGTTCATCTTTATAAAAAACCGCAGAAATGAAAAGGTTTTTCACGCTCATATAGGAGAGAAATGTGGAAATTAAACAAGAAGTCTGAAGCCTCTCTGGGACTTTGGCACCCTATACCACGGCCTGTGTAGCACAGTAGTAGCATAGTAGAGTGGAGCCTAAGATTTCTTCATTTACATTATTTGCAGACTATGGCCATCTTTCACTTAAATGTATGGCAACATCCTATTTGTTAGATCTGTTGCTATGTGCTCCGTATAAGCTTTTCTTTCTGAACACTGCTGTGCGTATTGCATTATTAATTCTTACATGTATTATTCAGTGTTAGCCACAAAATCCATACAAAATAATTTTAAGCAAATGTATATAAGTAAATGCTTATAAAGGATATTTTGAAAGAATTGTGTATTTGAAAGGCATCTCCAGTCAACAAAGTATAAGATAAAGTTCTTATAACCTACTGAGTAAACTGTAGGGTGCAATATACTGTAGCATTACAGACGTATCCCCTGATTCAGCAAAAATTTAAAGTGTATCTGTCAGATGTTCAGTGACTCAATTAGCAATAGTGATAAAGTGCTGACAACGTTGGGTGCATGCAACTATGTTTGTTAATACTCAACTAGTTTTTTGTGAGTGAGAAAGTTTACACTGGAACTGACCCATAAGTTCATTGTATAGAAATATAAAAGCCTCAGTAGCCAGTAAGGAGTAAGGATGGCCATAATTCTTCGTCTTTTTAAAAAAAAATTTGTTCAACCAGTGGGTTGAACAAAAAAAAAAAAAGATCTGATTCCCCCATCCCCACACTCAATGTGGATGGAAGAATCCTTCCCACTGGGCTTTTGTATTTTGACAGCAGGGAGCCTTCCCCACTGTCAAAAAACAGTGATCGGTGTTGCCAGCTACAGTATTGTTGTAAGTTGATCGACCTTTGGTGGTCCTCCTTGATGTCTCTGTTCCCATCCAAGAAGTTCTCTGCACGTAAAATATATACATGCATTTGAGGAGTGGGTCATGTAAATAAATGTATGTTTCTTATTTGGAGCACATGAGAATGTATATGCTTTCTTCTGTTTCGTTATCACAGCACTGTTCCTCTTTGTGTCCTGAGGAAGCAGAATTGAGAAATGTGTTGGCCAGGAGGACACATCGCCACTGAATATTATGCTAAATTTTAAAAGCGGTGCACCACATATAATTCTTTACTTATACTGTAAATATTTAAAATGTGCGGATGTAGTTGCAGTTAGTATCTGTAATTATAAGGGCCCTCTTAATCCTTTTGTATTCTATTGTATTGTACCTGTACTGTCCCTCTTTTATATTGTAAAGCGCTGTGTAAATTATTGGCGCTATATAAATCCTGTATAATAATAATTATAATAATAAATGCACATCAGTGCTGTTTTTATGACCTAATGGTATTTGTGATTTTAATAATGTGTTAAAATATAAAATATAAAATGTGTACTTTTTATATTATGTCACGTGTCTCAAAGTGCAAAATCTGGTGCAGCTGTGCATGGTAGCCAATCAGGTTCTAACTGCAGCTTGTTCAATTATTGTTTGGCGAAAAAAACCTGGAAGCTGATTGGTTTCCATGCAGAGCTGCAACCAATTTTTACACTCTCCAGTTTTAGTAAATCAACAGCACAGTGTTTTATGTCAATGTTTTATAAATTAGATAAAAGACAGACAGGTTAGATTTAATAGAATAATAAATGGAGTGATAGCAGTTAGCTGCTGATCTATAAATAAGATGTATTAAATCACTTTGAACATTATTATTATTTTTTTTTAATAACTTGCAAAATTGTACTTGCTTTACTTACACTTTTTAAATGATGTGCTTCACCATTCTGATGTCAAAGGTGCTCTAAGATATATTAAAAAAATGATTCCAAAAATATCTATATATGACATTTATCTAGGTTTATTAACATTCTACTTTTATTAGTACGTTTGTAATATCACCTAGATCTATTAGGCTCTACTAGAATAATTTAGATTACAAATATGTTGATTGTCAAACAAAGATAACGATAATGATGATGTTTCCAATGAATACTAACACCTGTGGGTAAAAGTGTATATTGCACAACTTAAATTAAAAAAAAAATGTAAAAAGTGAAAAGCATAACCTGTGGTTTAAGTAAATAATACAACTTTGCAATGCATAATTCTATGATACAATCGAGAAAAAAAAAAGAAAAAGAAAAACCAAGCAACTTACAAGCCTTGCTTGAATAAGGCAAATACAGGGCTTGTATGTGTTTTTTAAGGAAAGTGTTTTGTATAGTTAAAAAGCAAGGGTCCTTTTTCAATGGGTGTCACAATGATTCATTCAAACTAATCCAGCCTTGAATTACCTTTTTTTTAAATCTGGCTGCTAAACTGGTAGCACTTTTCAAACCAAATTCCTTTTATTTTCCACCCAGGATGGAAGATGAAGGCAAATTTGTTGATAAAAGCTCTTTGCAGAGGAATCACCTAATGATTTTCTGTCAATACCCTTTAAATACCATAATAAACAATAGAAATTTAAATAAACAGGAAATATATTTCAAATACATTTTTTTAAGGAAGAGAAAGTAACGTGACTATTTTCATGGCATTTATTTTAGTGTAGGCTTAATTGTTAACAATACAGCTCTGAGTTCAGATCCTCTCCTAGACACCATTTGCATGGAATTAGGATGTTTCACCTTCACAACATAATTGTAGGTCAATTGATGCCTCACTAAACTGGTGTCTTTGGGGAATTGCCCCTTATAGGGGCAAGTACTGATGTGAAAGGATTGTTGGGACTGTAAGGGAAAATGCTGCCTTGTATGTACATTGGAGTAAAGAGTTAATGTTAAAAAATAAAGATAGAAGAGGGGAAAAAGAAGGAGGAGATTGGTGCCTCAGTCTCGGCTGCAGGAGATCACTGACTGATTAATTTCCAAGTTATCATAGTGAACTTCAAAATACACGCTATAACTACAAAATGTCTTTGTCTAACTTAGGTAAGTAAAGTTCTAAGGGATTACATAATGATTTAATTGATGACTGAAGCTGTTCTTAAAGTGAAATTAAAGACACTATACTTACCTCATCTCTAATGGTCCAGGTTCCCTGCTGGCATTTTCTCCCTGGGTGCCAATCTTTGGGCATCTCCATTGCCCAGCACAGGAGGACATAACTCCTGCACATGTGCAGAAGTCATCATGTTGGCACACAAGGACCATGTTGGCAATGTAAGCTAAAGTGCACAGCTCAGTTTATATGTCCCAGAAGAATGCGAGCAGGCAGGTAAGTGTATTTTACTGCAGAAGAGACATTGCATGTCTCCTCTATGATAGTAGCCTGTCTGCTCACAGTCTGTAGTAAGGAGAACATGTGCTCAAAAAAAGGCATAGACAAAAGATTAGTTACCAGTATTACCTGTGGTCTCCCTGCAGCTGATCTTTTCCCTATTACTGACTTGCCGTGTCTTGTTCTGCCCTGTCTCTCCATGTAGAGAGGATCTTGCTTTCTTATGTTGGAGCCTGAATCTTTGATCTCTGGTGGTCTAATGACTGAAAGCAGCAGTAACCGGAGAGCTTTAGAATACTCAGACCCACAGAATGAATGAAACAGAATTTTGCAGATGCTTGTCTGCAGGTCCTCAGGTATAGCTTCCTCTCCAGCAATTAGAACAGTGCACAGCACATTGGTGACCATTTTTCACTCCAAACCTTGTGTGACTAGTAATCAGAGGCACAGTCCCTTATATGGCCTCTCACTGTAGATAGCTATGAGGCCCATGACACAGGAACTGTCCTGCTATTTTTTCCAGAAGAATTCAAGACAAAAAGTGCCTATTTCAGTGTTTAGGAACAATTAACATTTCTAGACATTCTCTATAAGATACCAGATCTTCACATTTTGAGTTTAGCTACACTTTAAGACTGTCATATGTTCTACAAGCTTTGCTAGTAATGAAGACGAAGATGGTAAACCAGGTTATGTGGACTGAATATCTGGAAATGGTTTGCATGCATGGAGGCATTATCACACTGGAGAATCTCCATGTGAACACCCAGCATAGAATATACCTCCCTGTGAGGAAAAGTTGCAGCTTCTGCAGCAGGAGATCCTTACAGGAAAACAGGTCTCAGTGTCATTGTGAAGGAATGCCCATTAAGCCAATATGCCTGGTGATAAGGGGAAATTACATAACTATATATTTCAGTATATATTATTTCCAATTTCCTCAAATTGTAAATCTTAACAACTATTCATTTGTATCTTAAAGGGGTAGTACAAATTGGCCATGCACATATTAAAATAAATTAAGGAATTATTTAAAAGGGTCCAATAACTGTTGACACCATTTTGTGAATGTTTTTTTTTAATCCTATTCATAAAATCATTTTAGGTGGTTTTGTTTAAAAGGAAGGTTTATCAGTTCACTCCTGTTCCAGTTCGACATTTGCTAATTATTTTTTGTCAGTTCTAGATAGTGTTGCTGAGTTTAATCAAAACACACTTTCAAAAAGCTGTCAACAACAAAAATTTTGAATGGTTATTACAACATTATGGATATGGTGAAGGTTATTGTTTGTTATATAGGAGTTCATTTACTAAAAGCAAATAGACTGTGAAGTTGCTCCAGAGCTTAGTAAATTAGCTCAACTGACTTCCATCATCCAATCATGCAAAAAATGCTGTTTTTTTATTTTCCTTGCATATGATTGGGTACGCTTTGCAAAGTGAAGATTTACCTCATTTACTAAGCTCTGGTGTAACTGCACTTGCAAAGTGCACAGTCTAGTTGCCTTTAGTAAATGAACCTCTAAAGCCCCGTACACACGATCCGAAAATCAGACGACAGATCGTCCGTTTTTTTTCGCATGCTAATCTCAGATCGAATCGGAAGAGTTTACTTTAGTCACCAAAAATTCTCGCACGACAGAATAAAAAATCGGAACCGATGTGATGTGTTGCAGTGTATTTGTATTGCATTTTTGAACGACAGCTGTACTGATGAAACGAAAATCGTACGATCGGGCACCGCGCGAGAAAATTTTTCCTGCATGTCCGATCTTGTCCGGACGGAAAACATCGGATGAACTGTCGTGATCGGCTCTTGAAAGCTCTGTACTAACGATCCGATTATCGTACGACCGCTTCGAAAGCGGTATTTTCCATCCGATTTTCGGATCGTGTGTACGGGGCATTAGTCTCTCCTCCTGTTGTTCTGGATCAGTGAACATTTGCCCCCTTTTTTTTCCACCAAATACACAGCAATTTTTCAAACTCTATGAAACTTAAAAAAAAAATACTATTTTTCAGGTCAGGTATGTCAGTTAGCCCTTTGATACTTTATATACACTAGGTAGAAAAGAACAAAAGGTTGCATATGAGCAGAAAGGCACCGTTTCAGCATGTCAATTCTTTATAAATGTTGCCGCTGGAATAATTATGTCACTTTAGTGATAATGTATATAGGTATTTTGATTTCTCCCAACATGCTTTATTAAGGTCCTTGAATTAAACAACAGTTTAAATGAAGCTTCATCAGCCTTACAAATAAGGGAACACACCATAGAATGCACACAGGTGGAGATAGTAATCAATACAGGGTCAATGGATTTAAAAATAATTCAGTACAAATAAGCATAGGGTCAGTCAAAGTTTACATGTACATTATCTCAAACTCAGATTTTTATAACTGTAACATCTATGTTTGCTACTTACACACGAGGGCTATAGAACTTAAAAAGTCAATCTGATTGTACTTACTGGTCCATTAACAGCTAAACGCACGTATCCTATGCCTGTTGTTACCTTTAGTCATTGCATTTTTTTAAAAATATGGACATTTTGATTTTTGAATGTGGGTTTTATTGATTCTGTAGGTTATAGTTCTATAATAGATGAAGGTGCTATTTATTTTAAAATGCATGCTAATTTTTTAATTTTAATTTATTTTTTAATAATTGTTGTATGACCGATTTTTTATTCCTAACTTGAGAATTAATAGTAGAGGAGTGATAAATGCTATTTGTATTTGTATACTGTAGATATTTATAGGCACATCTTCATTATATAGCCATATGAATATGAAGACATTTGGCTTGGATCTTTTAATTTCCATAAACTGCAAACCCCAAGAATGTATATTGGAAAAGAAAAGTAGAAATGATAAAAAGGACAGAAGAGCAGTGTTCATGATAATTTATTGCTTATTCGATGACTTTTGAAGAGTATGAGTTCCTCAGAAGAGCAACACCAAGGGCAACAAGAAATTGGAGTGACAAAATTAATTAGATAGTTGTCATTAATTATTAGGGGAATTGCGTATGAGCATTTCCAGAAAAAGATGACTTTGCAGGAAATTATTAACTGCATCCATCTCAAGCAGGGATTAGCCAAATGAATAGAGATTGGACATGTCAAAACATGCCAAACATCATTGTTGCTTTTCCGGGTACCTAGAAACAAAAGTTCTTTTGTTTTGTCTATTAGTGGATTAGCATTTTTTTCAGACCTCACATTGGAACAATGTTCAGACTTTTTAATGCGTTTTCTATAGGTTTGGTTAGGTTATATTCAGGTACTGTGGAATAGCAAAAAACAGTCTGCAGTACTAAATTACTCTTTTAGGTCTGCTTTTTCTTCTTTTTTTTTTAATGTAACAGAACAACTAACTTGACTTATACAACATGTAAATGATAACTTTCTTACTTGCTAACAGGTATGTGCTTACTTGACACAGCTGGTTGACTATCTGAATCAAACATAGCATCATTGGTCTCTCTTAGACATTTATTGAATTATATTTTTACCTCTACGTCATGATTATTTACTAAGGTTGTTTTAGCCAAGTAAAGAAATAATTAAGATTGCATGCTACACTATTTCAAAAGGTATACTTTGCTAAATATATATATTTTCCTCCATCTCAGAAAAAAAAACTGTGTGTGTGTGTGTGTTGGGGGGGTTGGGGTTGAGGATTTCTGGGGAGGTTCATTTATCATCTTTCTCTTTATGGTTTGTACGTTGAGTTGATGACTGGCAAGAACACAGGATTATTGATCTTGTATTAACCATGGTTGAACTGGTCTAGTATTAGATATTTTAGATTGAGAAGATAAATATATATGTAATAGAAATCATTGGAAACTTTTAGAAAAATCTACTGTTTTTTGTTCAGCTACCAAAACTTAGTTTTATTTTTCAAATATAGTATAGCACAGTACAACCAAACATGTAATGGTGAGAAAGGACTAAAACAATCAAATAGCCCTCCAACCGAATCAGTGCCTAACACATTAATGCCTTCTTAGTACAGAAGGAATTCACATGTCTCATTCCATTACATTGTCTCAAAAATAAGAGGATTATTCCTCATTTTTGTATAGTGGGTGGTGCCAAACAAGTCATTTCTATATGCCTCTGTATGGCAGGTGGCGGTGCCAGAACACTGTAACCCCTTGCAGTTACTCTTGTTGGACGGAGGAACTGGGCCTGAAGTTGCCAATTCGTTTTCAAATTGTGACGAAAACCACCAGTCAAACAGGTGGCCAAAAATTGGGCCTTGTGTGTTGGCGGTGCCAGAGCACTGTTAGCCCTTGAACAGGTAGTGCATGGTGCAAACAGAGCCTAATATTGTAACTGTTAGAAATAGTTATATATTTTTGTAATAAATTGTGCTATAATATTAGGCTTTTTACTATAAACCAGGGATTCTGGATGTGTAGCTGGTTGATGGGGCATGAAAGCATGATTTCAATAGCTCTGCCCACTTTCCTGAAATGAGGACTAACCCTCTCACTTTTGGGATATGTGATGGAATGAGATATGTGAATACCTTCTGTTCTAAAAAGGCTTCAATGTGCTATAACTTGCATATGTAGTTAAAAACGTATAGCAGGTTTATCTCAGAAATGTTTTCCTAGATCTATTGTTGCCTGATAACAAGAGTTGTGTTCACTATGTGTGTTTAGGAAAAAAAAAAGATCTATTAAACTTTATATTAAAGTGGAAGTAAACCCATTCATTTAACTGTTTCAAATAACAGTTACATTTCCGGCACGTGCTGAGAATGTAACACTCCCATTGGTTGTGCTCTCAACCAAACTGTCAAACCATTCAATGGCTGATGTTATAACTGATCACATGTGCAACACCATAGCAGTTGTAGATTAAACAGAAGTCAAAATGTCAGCTTCCTTGGCTGAAATGAGAGGGTTTACTTCCACTTTAAGACCACACCATTTATTGGGTCCTTACTATTTTATGGACGATTCACTCCATGGCTTAATAATAAATGGCTTTGAGATTTATATGTTTTACCCCATTGGTCATTGGTAGATATTGATAATCTGTCATTACCAATAGAATTGTCGGTAAATATATTAATAAAAAATATGTCAATGTTACACATGCAATTTTTAAATATTGTTTTTTTTCATGTTTTTTATACAATGCTGCACTCACTAATAAAATAATATAACTAAATATTTTAATTGTGTTTATCGCTTTGAAAACACATTGGTATTTTCTTTTCCTGATGTGATTTAATTTCTGTATCTGTCTTCCTGTCATAGGCTTGTGATCCCATGCACTAAATGTTCTGCTGTCTATTGCTAACTGTGATTAGGATAATGTATGCAGTTTCCTCTGTAACTTGCTTCTGCGTGCGTAAGACTCGTACATATTTAAAGGCTGGGTATTCAGGGAGTATTTGTCATGTTCCTTTTTTGTTCTTAGCACGCAAGCAGAGGCTGTTAGCCTACATACAGCAGCTTCTCATTTTATTCTGTGTCTGTGTGTGTGAAAGAATGTGTGTGAGAATGAATGTGTATTCTATACAAAATGTGAAGTCAAAAAATATAAATTGAAACTCAACTTCGTATTGTTGGAATAAATATAGTAGTAACTTTGGTATATAGAATTAAAAATGTAATTGTGTGTTAAATCAGGTTTTTATAGTTTTTTCATGATTACAGTATTTGTGCAATATTTTCCTATACCTTCTTTGCCAGACATTTAAAATTATCATCATCATCATCATCATCATCATCAGTCCTATTAGGTGCTAGCATGATTCAAAAAGAAGCCAGCTTGATTTACCTTTATATTTATAGCTAAGATCCAGATAGCTGACAAAAAATGTAAGGTTTGTATTATACTTATTTACACACTTCAGCACCGGAAGGTTTTACTCCCTTCATGACCAGGCCAATTTTTGCTTTGCGGCACTGTACTACTTTAGCTGACAATTGTGCATTTATTCAACGCTGTACCCAAACAAAATTTATATAATTTTTTTTTCACACAAATAGTGCTTTTTTGGTGGTATTTGATTACCTCTGAGTTTTTTATTTTACTTATATAAACGAAAAAAGGCCGACAATTTAAAAAAATATATATTTTTTACTTTCTGCTATAAAACATATCCCATAAAAAATATAAAAAATTGAATCTCTTCATAAATTTTGTCCAAAATGTATTCCGTTACATGTCTTTGGTAACTAAAATCCCAATAAGTGTATATTGATTGGTTTACGTGAAAGTTATAGCATCTGCAAACTATACGATATATACTGATTTTTTTTTGTTTATTTATTTTTTTATACTAGTAATGGTGACTTGTAGCAGGACGGCCTGCAATCTGACACTAACTGACACTTCTAGGGAACTAGCTAACTGCCACTGACATCACCATTGACATTATTATAGTGATCAGGGCTAATAATATGCATGGTCACTGTATTAATGACACTGGGCAGGAAGAGGTTAACATCTAGGGTGATCAAACTGAGTTAAATGCGTTGCTAACAAGTGTTTATGTGTGTACTGTCTGCTGCTTTTACTGGGGATAAAAAAAATAAAACAACTAGATCCCTTGTCACTGAACACAGCTCTGTGATGTTTACACTCACAGAGCTGTCTGTGTTCTGTGAAGCTCAGAGCCGATTGCCGGGTGCTGGCAGTCAATAAATGGCTGGGACTCAGTGATCGCCATGTGCTGTGACAAATCACAGCACAGCCAGGGGAGCTCCTAAGCTACATTACTATAATAGTTTCAACGCACACATGCGCCCCCTACCTGGAAATGCAGAATCACGCATATATACAGTGTGTGGTCGGCAACTGGTTAAATAAAAATGTCAAATCAAAAATACAAAAGCTAACTGTAAATAATGAGATTTCTGCTGTTGTTTTTGTGCAATGCAATCATCAAATCAAGGTGCAGCTATTGACATATTAACCAAATGTCACCTGACACATCAGGACTTCACTTTAACCACTTCCAGTCCAAGGATGCATATGATGTCCTGGACTTGAGGGGGGATATCTGAATGATGCCAGCAGCTGCAGGCATCATCCAGATATCATTTTTGTTAGCCAGCGAATCCCTGCACCCAAGTTCAGCCGCCTGATCGTTCTTACAGGTGGCAGGAGGGGACACCCCCCCACGCCCTCCAGTGCTTCTCCCGGCTCGCCTGTGCAATCGGCAAGCCAGATAATGAATTGGTTGCCGCTGAATGTTGAGCATAGAGATTTCTGGTGACCAAATGGTCCCCAGTCATCTCTATGAACCTCAGAGGCAAGGGCATGATGTTATGACGTCACATCCGGGCCAGTGGAAGTAAACAATACTGAGGACGCAGCTGGAAAGGCTGAGACAGTTTATTTTTTATTTATCTCGGTATTTCCAGCCTGAAGGAGAGATGTGGGGTCTTATTGACCCCACATGTCTCCATAAAGAGGACCTGTCATGCACTATTCCTAGGGATGTTTACATTCCTTGTAATAGAAATAATAGTGATAAAAAAAATAATTAAAGTGTAAGAATAAAAAAATAAAATGAAAATAAACAATTAAAAGAAAAAAAAATTAAAGCGCCCCTCCCTGCATGCTTGCACACAGAATTGAACGCCTACGTAAGTCGCACCCAAATATGTAAAAGGCGTTCAAATCACACATGTGAGGTATCGCCGCATGCATTAGCGCAAGAACAACAATTCTAGCCCAAGACCTCCTCTGTAACTCTAAACTGGTAACCTGTAAAACATTTTAAAGTGTCACCGATGGAGATTTTTAACCACTTCCTTACTGGGCACTTAAACCCTCCTCCTGCCCGGACCAATTTTCAGTTTTCAGCATGGTCGCACTTTGAATGACAATTGCGCGGTCATGTGATGTTGTACCCAAACAAAATTTGCATCCTTTTTTTCCCACAAATAGAGCTTTCTATTGGTGGTATTTGATCCCCTCTGCGTCATTTCTGATCGCCGCTATAAACAAAAAAAGAGCGACAATTTAGAAAAAAAAACAATATTTTTTACTATAATAAATATCCAAAAATAAAAAAACAAATTTATTCATCAGTTTTGGCCGATATATATTCTTCTACATATTTTTGGTAAAAAAAATCGCAATCGGCGTTTATTGATTGGGTTGCGCAAAAGTTATAGCGCCTACAGACTATGGACATTGATTTATGGCGTTTTTATTATTTTATTTTTTTTACTGGTAATGGCGGCGATCTGCGATTTTTATCGGGACTGCGATATCGGGGCGGACATGTCGGACGTTTTTGACACTTTTTTGGGAGAAATGACATTTATACAGCGATCAGAAATTTAAATGTCCACTGATTACTGTATAAATGTCATTGGCAGTGAAGGGGTTAACCTGCAGGGGGCAGTGAAGGGGTTAACTATGTTTCCTGGGCGTGTTCTAACTGTGGGGGGGGGGCGGGATTGACAGGGGCATGACAGATCTAACTGATCCCAGTGACAGGGGTCAGTAGATCTGGCATGCCCCCCCTCACAGAACGGGGAACCACCGTGTTTACTTCGGCAGTTCCCCGTTCCTCCTCTCTGTAAGGAGATCGCGGGTCTCCGGCGGACATCGGGTCCGCCCGACCCGCGGGCACGCTCCCGCAGCGTGCAGCGGCACGTGCGCGTGCCGCTCGCGCCCGCGGGAGCGCGCCCAGCACAAGCCAAATGGGAGAACGTCTATAGACGTCCTCCCGGCATTTTAGAGCCGCGCTGTAGCCGTCATTCGGCTATGGCGCGGATGGGAGGAGGTTAAGTACCAAAGTTTGGCATGATTCCACAAGTGTGCACAATTTTAAATGTAACATGTTAGGTATCTATTTACTCGGCGTAACGTCATCTTTCACATTATACAAACAAAAATTGGGCTAACTTTACTGTTTTTTTTTTGATTCATGAAACTGTTTTCTTTTTCCAAAAACAAACGTATTTGAAAAATTGCTGCGCAAATACTGTATGATGTAAAAAGTTGCAATGACCACCATTTTATTCCCTAGAGTCTCTGCTAAAAAAACATATATAATGTTTGGGGGTTCTAGCAAAAAATACTATTTTAAACTTGTAAACAAAAAGTCCCAGAAAAGGCCCGGTATGGAAGTGGTTAGTTTACTTTATTCAGAGATCTAGTCCTGCACACCCATTATTTGACTACCATACCCCCAAGGGGTATGGATAACCCCTATCCTCCCCCTGGTTACCCTTGGTTTAAATGATCAAGGATAAGACGTGTTTAGATACTCCAGTGAACTATCATGGCTGACTAGTCACTGTAAACACAGTTTCATTGTATTTACTTTTAGCAAAGTGAAAAGTATTTACTTTGTAGTAAATCAACCCCAATGATTAATGATCAAATTCCTAAACACCTGTTAGAATGCAGCCTAGGCATACTCAGGTAAGAGAACTCCGAATTCACCAATGGCTGTTACCTATTACTCCATGTGATGTCATTATCAGACTAAATTTCTTGCAGAAACTGTTTGTTGCTAAAAGCTCAATTCCTACTGATGTAAGCACATGTCCCATGTCCCAGGACTACTAATAGCCTTTTCAGTACACACGGGAGGGGGGGTGGGGGTGGTATTCAATAAAGCTGCTGTGC
>BLSH010046747.1:779508-792971 GCA_018402905.1 Glandirana rugosa | reverse complement strand
TGACAGGGACCTTAAGTATTTCTTTCTGTCTAAAACGTTTTTTGTCCCACTTCTTACGCGGTTTAAGTACATAGACAGATCTTGAACATGAACTTAAACCGAGTACGACGTGGTGTAAATCTTACGTACTCTCTGTGAAAGCGTTTTAGACAGATTCGGTCAAAAGGAAAGATATACGATTTTATCTCAACCAGAATTATTCGAGGTGAAAATGTAAACCGTGTAAGTTACATTTACTCACATTTTCACCACGTAAGTTACACTGTTACATCTTCACCATGTAAAATCTTGATGGACTTAAACCACGTGTTCAACGACAGACTTGGTTTTAGCAACGTTTAATTTGTTAGCAACGTTTAATTGTTGTTTAATTTCGGTCTTTTCACCGTGTCGTCGAAATAACTTATGGTGGGGGTGGGGGAGGTGGTATTCAATAAAGCTGCTGTGCCACTTTTCTGGCTTTAATTTGTTGTTAATTTGCAACGATTGTTTAATTTGCAACGATTTTGGTTCAGACAGCAACTTGTGCACCAAATTCAGGTAGTTCTAAAATGTACCACTTCTACATTGTCACATTGAATGCACCACTTTTACACTCATTTACATTGAATGTGCCAAATGTAAAAGTGGAGCTTATTAAGACCAACTCTATTTTAGCATATAGAAAGGAAAACTGGCTTAGACAGATTTTGCGAAAGTGTCTCTCATGCATTCTAAATGTGGTGCAGCATGAGCCAAATTCAAGTACAAGTTCTAGACAGATACATGAATTTGGCGCATTCTTCACCCTGTTTTTTGCAAAATCTGTCTTTCTTTATGAATTCCAGGGACAGTGCGTGGACTGGCTCTTGACAGTTTAGACCCTTGACATCTCCATCTGTTACCTGCTAATAGCTATTGCATAGGGGGGCATGTTAGCCCCTTTTTGTGTTAACAGAAGTTTAATCATTTCAAATATAATGGAATAAATAAGAAGAACAACAAAAAAAAATATCCTCTGTCATGCCCCCCACTCACACACGTACAAACACAAAGTTCGCATAAGGAGTGCACATATGTAAAAAGTGTTTGCGTAACACATATGGGGTATCCCCACACACGCACTTGAAATGAAAGCAGCAGCCACGATTACTGGGGATACTCTCACTTTTCACTGCTTCGCTGGCACATGCAATTTTGAGGCTTGACATATTTAGTATCTATTTGGTTGATGCAACCTCAGATTTTATTTTGTCCAAAAAAAATTAAGATTGTATTGGTTGTGCGCACTAAAATTCATTTTAGTGAATTTTTTACTGAAATTATAGATTTGATAAACAGTTACCAAATATAAATTTACATAAACAATTGTAACTACCATCTCTCACCTTTGCTCTCAGAAAGTATACAATATTTTTGGGGTTTAGGTCATTTCCTAGGCAAAAATACAGATTTTAACATGTGCACAAACAATTAAAAAAAATGTTCTTTAGTCGAAGTAGTTGGATGATAACATGTGGTTGCCATAGCATTGTACAGGTAATCTAGATAATTAAATAAAGATTTTGTTGTTGTACACCCCAAAGGGTTACATCTGAGGCCAAGGAGCATGCATTTATTTGTTTACCCTTCGATGAGAACAAAGGCAATTTACTTTACCTGTGCCTCAAGCCTCAGAGAAGTTCGGGGTTCCTAGTGAATAGATAATCTGTGCTTTCTAACATGTCCACTGAATGGCTGCATTGTGTGCCCCAAAAGAATAGGGGGGTGTAGCTACCCGCAGTAGAAAAGCATTCCCTCCTTTCTTCTCGTGCTTGCTGGGGTACTATAGAATATGCCAGGGACATTGAGGGGGTGTTATTTGGCAGCCATATTTGAGGATAGGAGACATTCAGGAACAGAAAAAAGGTTGTATTACAGTGCAGCTCCTGAGAGCTCTGCGCAACTAATTACTGGGGCCTAACTGCTATCTATAGACAATAGCTAACCATTCGTTAGTAGATAAATTAACATTAGTCTTCCGACAGAGGGGCCCTTTAAAATTAAAGGTGGAATGCTCAACCATTGACTAAAGGTATTTTTAATTCAACTGGGTAAATATATAATTAAAGTGTCCTAAACAGTCAAAAGTTAAAGGGTGCAGAGGTCTCCTTCAAGAAATCTCCTCCATAGGCAGTAGTGTCCCCAAACAGGTGTAAGTAAAGTGCAACACACATGAAGGTGCTACCCAACTACAGACCTTAGTCTGGGGCTACCCCTGCATGGAAATGGAAAAGAAGTTGGCTGCACTGTCCAGGCTTGATAAGGATGGATGGGAGTTGATTGCTCTGTCCTTATTCCACTGCAGGTTGCACAAATCAGCTAGGTGCACTAGTCTTGTAGCCACTGCATTCTTTCTTTTGCTTAGCAGCCCCAGTCTGGTGTATGTGTCTGCAGGGAGAAGGTTGTGCTGGGCTGCCCTAGTTGTATGTGTGTACAATATTGTGCAGAGCATGCTGCCTACACTGCCCCATTCACGTTCTTTCTCCTCTTTCCCCTGGTAATACTCTGGCCTCATTGGTCCTCCTCTTTCTGGTGGTTCACTGTATCTCGCCCCCCATTTCGCATTGTCTGCCCCTCTCCTGCTTGTTGCAACCTGAACCTCTCTTTCTCCTGCCCTCCTCGTCCTCCCTGGACTTCTGATGCAGCCAATCATAGTCCTCCTGTTTCACTGCTCTCTCCTGCTGGCGTGTCTATGAAATGCCTCAGGAAACAGATACAAATCGCAGCCTAGTACTATTTAATAAAAACAGATGTGCTGCTGTTAAAACTACATAATAAAAACTTTTAAAAAAATAATATAATGTAAATAGTGTCTCAATGCAATCAGTAAAATAGACAGCAGCCATTATGTGATGGTTTATGGATGTGTGGTTTTGTCTTCTAAAAGCAAAGCTGGTTCCTAACATTCATTTTTTTTAATTTTGGTGCGGGGTTCCCCTTAAAAACCATACCAGACCTGAAGGGCCTGGTGTGGATTTTGGGGGGACCCTATGCAAATTTTTAAAAAAAATTTGGCATGGAGTTCCCCTTAAAATCTATGCCAGACCCTTATCCAAGCATGCACTGTGTATAGTGTACACTGAATGCAGTGTATATAATAATATATATAATACTGTATATACTATATATATATATTTACACTGCCTGCACTGACTGTATATACGCTATCTACACTGTATACTGTATACTACACTGCCTGCACTATCTCTATCTACACTGTATACTGCACTGCCTGCACATACTCTATCTACACTGTATACTGTATACTACACTGCCTACATGCCACTAACTAAACTGCCTAAACCTCTCTCTAGCTCCGTTATTATGCACTATATACGGCCGCTGTGTAAGCAGCCTTATGTAGTATGCGGTGTGAACTTTGCCCCCTGAGCCATGATTGGCCAAAGGCACCCTGCCTTTGGCCAATCATGGCTCTCACAGCAGAGTGCGCTGTGATTGGCCAAAGCATGCAGGTCATGTGCATTTCCCCGTGATCACCCAGTGCATTATGGGGCGCTCTGCCACGGGCCCCATAAAATTTGCTGTTCGCCGAAGGGGCGTCGACTCGCACATTGGGCCCATCCTTACTCCATATATCTTAGGAACTGTTACCAAACCCTGGCCTATAATGTTTGCTTCGGACAATGGATTCTGCATTTGGTGCTCACCTTGACAAGTGGTACATCAAATGTTGTTGGCTGCAGAGTACTATATAGGTCCAGGGCCCATTCCTATGGTACCCAGACCCTAAAGACCCTCTCAGGTATGCCCACTATGACAGGTGAAGTATGGTCTCCTGCGGGAATCTTTAATGTGGATAATGTAACATAGAATTCACTTAATGTGTTATACTCCTTTGAAAATATCTCTACTACTTTGGGGGTAGGTAAAGTTATAACACTTACCTTTTTAAACATTGGTGGGCTTTCCCACACAGTCTTTTTGTTTGGATGGTTATGTAGTTGCACTAAGCCTTTCACTACACTCAGGGCTTTTTTTCTCAGAGAATAGGTGCAGGAACTCCTCCGTTCTGAGTCGCCCCTTGACCCCGCCCCTACTCATCTCCAAGCACTGTTACTTGTTCCCACCCCTTACCCGCCTCCCAGTACTGCCCCTTTTAGAGAATAAAGAACCAAGCATTATTTTGTGGTGCTTATTTTTGTATGGAGTTTGTTAATGATAGCAAGAAAGGCAGTAAAATAGATCTGGACACCCCAGCAACAATAGATCCACACCAGCAACAAGGGACTCCCAACAGCCAGCACATCAGTAGACCCCTACCTCAACAATAGATCCCTCTCATCAATGATTGACACACACTCCCTCCAGCAGTATTAGACCCACCCCCAGCCACAAGAGATCCCCCACAAGCAACAGAAGACCTCCCCAGCAACATTAGTCCCTACCTCAACAATAGATCCCTCCCAGCAATGATTAACTCCCCCCAGCAGTTTTACCCCCCCCCCCCCAGCCACAATATATCCCTCACAAGCAACAGAAGACCTCCCCAGCAACAATAGACCCCTTGCTCTGCAAAAACAGATACCCTCCAGCAACAATAGATTTCCCAGCATAAATAGACCCTCCAGCATACCCCAGCACCCCTTGTCATTACATACATTCAGTTCTGGAGGTGCCGGAAAAAAAGCCCTGACTACACTACTCCTGTACTGATACAGCTCCCTTGCAATAATTTTAGCACCCTCTTAGGAGTGCAACTGACAACCTATCTGACTAAGACAGATTTCACTGCAACTATGCCTGATTTCTCTGCAAAACTCTCTGCTCTTCTAGAACATATGGTCTCCGGGACACCTGAATATTTTCAGGATTATGACCCTCCTAAGCTCTTTGAAGATGATATGGAAAAAGGTGAGGTAGATGCAGAAGAAGGCAATGCAGAGGAATTCTCACCTCCTGAATTTTATGAAGCACAAGCTAAGGCTTCATTCACATCATACATTTTCTACTGTGAGCTAGCAGTGTGTACTAGTTTTTACCTAATAGCACCGGAATCTCCTTAGACTTAAAACCCCTCTATGGTGCAAAACAGCTAGTGAAGTCTAGAAAGATCTTCCCCTTGCACATGCAAATCAACTGTGCTTTGCATGAGGATTGGCAAAATTACAAAAAATTATACCTTCCTCCAAAACTCTTTGCTTTTTTGAAATGGTCTGTCCCAGTAGTAGATCCTGCTGATCTCAAAATGTATCTAACTGTTTCTGTTGAGGATATTCCCTCCTTTAAGGATACTGTTGATAGACACTTTAAAACCCTTTTGGGAATTTGACACTCTTGTGAATGCAACTTTTGCCTCTCACTAGTCCTGCCTAGGGATGAGACAAACTGCCTTGAGTTTGCTTCTAGATGGGTTCAGCCAACTTCTTAGAAGTTCAAATGCCGAATCCAAACCCCATTGAAATCGGTGAGAGCAGAATCCCTCAAACAAAAAATGCCTATTTTCTGGCCTAATAGTCAAGGAGTTGTCAAAAAATAGCATGGGGACGGGCACTGTCCTGGGAAATGTGCCAATGCAAAAAAAATAAAAAATTAAATTCCATTCAGTTGGGAGCAGTGATGCTTAAAGTTAAACATTAAAAATCCCTAACTCTGTTGAATAACATCCCTGTGGGTGTCCTAATCCTGCTTGTGAAGGAATGCATCTCTGTAATGTACAGAAGGTACAAAGGAAAAAAAGGTGTTTTAAATTGTTGACAAACTACATTTCCCTGCTGGCTTCTTTAAAATAAAAAAAAGACACACAGACCTTCCCATTGTGGACATGGCCTAAGCCAAAATTGTCCCTCCCCAGGAAAAGGTTGCTACTCTGAGATCCAACTGTCAGATTCTCAGGTCAGTCAGGCATCCCTCAACTAGCTTCTGCATGAGAGTTCTGGGCCTCATTAACCCCTTGGCACCGGCTGCACGCAATATGCAGTCTCTCGGCACCTGTTCCTTGGCTGAGGGGCTGCATATTTGCATGAATTGCTGTCCACACAGCTGTGCCGAGAGCCCACGCAGTCTGCGCTCCGAACACGATTACTGATGACTAACCAAAAGCTTTTCAGATCATGTGACCACCACAGCCAATCACAGTGGTCACATGAACATCTTAAAGGGCCAGGAGGCGCTGGCATGAAGAGACTAAGGAATTTTGTGATGCTGTTCCCTTTGCTAAATTCCATGCAAGACATTTGCAACTCAACATCCTCACGGATCACCCACTACTGTTGTCTAGCTAGACAAAAATCTCCCTAGCATGGTGGATTTCCACCTCCAACCCTAGAATTCAAGAAATCATTCCTACCCCCTCACTGGAAGGTGATAACAAAGAACGCAAGCCTGAAGGGGTGGAGTGGGGTCTACAATTCCCTGACACGGAACCTGGTACACACAGGAGTCGATGCTCCCCATAAACATTCTGGAACTGAGAGCCATATTTTCTTACACTGGACCCCACTCCTATACAGTCGCTCAGTCAGGATGCAGGATTCAGTTGGACAATGCCAGGGCTGTGGCCTACATAAACCATCAAGGGGGTACCAGAAGACAGGCAGCCCTAAAAGAAGCAAGACCGATTTTCTTTTTGGAGAACTAAATTCCAGTTCTCTTCCCTATCTACCTATCTACATACTGGGATTGGAAAAACTTTCTGACTTACCAACTCATTGTCCTAGGGGAGTTGACTCTCTTTCTGATGTTCCATCAGAAATAGGGACTGCAAGGAGCCAACACCATGGCAGCCAGCTTAAACAAAAAGCTAGATAAGTTTGTGGCCAGGTCCAGGAATCCCCTGGCCTTTGATGGATGCCTTGGTGATTCCTTGGTCTCAGTTAAGACTAGTGTATGCATTCCCTCCAGTGAAGATTCTCCATTGACTGCTCTGCAAGATAGAGGAAGAACAGATACTGGTGATCCTTATTGCTCCAGGTTGTCCCAAAAGAACTTAGTACAGAGACATACAAAGACTCCTGGTGGACGAGCCTCTGCCAGACCTTAGTTCACAAGGCCCTCTATTCCACGCTATTTCTCAGTTGCTGATTTTAAGGTGGTTGAAAGAAAGCCATGACCTAATGGATAGAGGCATTGCTGACTTTGACATTCACATCTTGCTTAAGGTGAGAAAATCCACCTCTCTGGGATTTACTGTCACACTTGGAGAGCCTACTTTGACTGGCGCAAAAGTAAACACCTTAACCCTAGGAATATTTTATTCCTCACAGGTTTCTGCCTAATCCATTTTATTCCAAAAATGTTTGGCTTCTCACTCTCTTGTCAAGTCCTTTATATTAATCCCTCACTCTGATCTCTGTCTCAATGAGAACTAAATATAATACTTTCAGTTCTTCATAACCCTCCCTTTTAACCAATATGGCATATCCCATTGGGGATCTCAAAAGAAATGTAGCCTTTCTGGTGGCCAAGTACTTCCATCAGTTGGTGGTGCTTTCCTGCATGAACCTTTTCTTGTTTTATGTATGGACAAGGTGGTTGGTGAGATCTAGATCCTCCTTCTTCCCAAGGGTTGTCTTCTAATTTATATAGATTAGAGTTGCGCTAAAAAACTTGAGTAGAGAATACATGCATAAACCATATGTGCATATTCCAATATAATGAACTCCATGAACGGTACAATGAGAAAAGCACATACATGCAAAGTATACAGTAACCCAGGTCAGGTTTCTGGCTGGCAGGTGTTTCGTTCTGAAAAGCCCAAGAAACACCCACAGATCTGGTGGAATGTGCCCTAATAGGGAAGGAAGTAACCTGTTATGAAAACGTTGATGATTTGCTTTATGTTTGTGAGTATAATTGCTCTTTTTTAATAAATTTGTTATACAAACGGTATTACACTATTGGTCCCTCTTTCCTCATTTTGGGGGACGCTGAAAACACGTGTGGGCATCCCGCTGGGAGACAGCCTTGGTGTACTGCTGGAGATAAAAGGAGGAAAGGAGGGAGCATACCCATACCAGATATCTAAAGACACATACCAGCAGAAGGTCATTTCTGCCTGCGAGTTTGACCCACTAGCGATAGTGAGTCCTGGATCTCTGGTAAGAGTACCCAAATCATCTTTGAGCACATTGGGTGTATTTACCTTGGTGACGGATTATTGAGCTTGAATGCTACTCCAACACATCTTGAAGATTTTCACTTGATTCACCTATATGGGACTTTTGGGATTTTAAGTTGGATTTTATTTATTCATTTAAAGGACACTTGGGACTTTTCAATAAGGATTGATTTTTTTGCAGGTCACTACCTGGGATTTTTAGTTGTTTCATTATATTGGAATATGCACATATGGTTTATGCATGTATTCTCTACTCAAGTTTTTTAGCGCAACTCTAATCTATATATGTTTGTCACATGGTTTATTATCACATGATAGTTGCTGCTTTCTAAGTACACTTTAGCGCAAATATTTATTTATATGATTGTCTTCTCCTTTCACCTCAATGAAGACATTGCCATCCCTTTTCTATGTCCACGGCAAGGAGATTTCACTCAACTACCTGGATGTAGTCAGAACAGTTATGGTCTAGTTGACCACACCATCTTCCTTCAGAACCCCTTACCCCTGTGAAAGTCACTTTTTGTCCCCCTAAAGGCCCCAGGAAGGGACATCCTGCTTTCTCTTCCACCATTGCCAGTTAGCTCATTTGCAGGGTTTATGCCCCTAAGGAACAGGTTACTTCCTTCCCTATTAGGGCACATTCCACCAGATCTGTGGGTGTTTCTTGGGCTTTTCAGAACGAAACACCTGCCAGCCAGAAACCTGACCTGGGTTACTGTATACTTTGCATGTATGTGCTTTTCTCATTGTACCGTTCATGGAATTAGCCTAAATATATGATATTTTAGGAATGCTTTGCTTTATTAACTATACATTTGACAGTGTAACATGTGTGTTGTGAAAAGCAATCAACACATATAGCAGGTAGGTTATCAGGCAATAAACTCAGGAATCAGATTACAACATTAGGTGCTAATAACCTAAGAAGATACCTCCCCCATATGGGATTATGACATGAGCAAGTCATATATTTCATTCCACACATGAAATTGAGTCATTTTCAGGATGTTTCTGTTTTGTGCTGATTTGTTTTCCTCTTATGTTACAATTATAACATGTAATGTAAAATCTATATGACTCACTTTAACGTTCAAGCTTTAAGCTATGAGAATGCAAATTTGCCAGAAAAAAGCAATACTTTGTTAAATGTGTTTAGGCATTAGTGTTTTATTGTTTTAAAAAAAAAAAAAGACTATGCTGGCACTATACTATACTGGTCTACTTACATTATACTGGCAGTGTTAGCACTGTTCTCTGCAAACTGATGTCCAGATATTTTACTGGTGACCACCAGGACTCTCCTTACTATTGATTAAGGATGGGCTTGGGCTTGTTCACAACCGCACGTGCCCCAGCCCGCCAGGGAACTGACACTGTGCAGCGCTAATCACAGGCAGTGAGACATTTCCCGATCTGTGCAGCCGATGGTCAGGAAATGTCTCACTGCCTGTGATTAGCGCTGCGCAGTGTTAGCTTCCTGGCGGGCTCGGGCACATGCGGTTGCGAACAAGCCCGAGCCCATCCTTATTGATACATAGGCCTCATGCACACTGGGCATTTTGCTAACTCTCCTAGACTCCATTTCTCCTTCCTGGCAGAGTTTTGGCAGGAAAAAAATGTGTGACGCTTTTGAACTCCTGTAATGTGTTATGTGCTTTTAGGCTTGTACAGTCGGATCAAGTGCTTTGACATCATTCATTTCATTGGCCAGAATAATAATTTATACTGGCCATTGAAATGGCTCAAACGCTAAATGCACCTGGCACTTAGGCGCATTTAGACATGTTTACACATGTTTAGGCTGCTCCCCTGCTCCTCTTGGGTGTACTAGCTGGGGGGATTTTTTCTACCTCTAAACCCTAAATCTACATCACACAGCGATGTAGATCCATGTCAGTCACAATGAACTATGCCAGCTCACCAAAACAAGTCACAAATGACATTTCTCCTTGGTCACTAGGTATTATTCCTTGTTAATATCTTTGTCTAATAACCATTTGCTCAAGGTGAAAAATGAATGGCAAACTGATATACCTACATTGCGGGATGAGACTTGGGAGGAGGTTTTGGGTGGCCAATTAATGGGGGGTCATAGCTGCAGGAGACAAGGTAATGCAACTGAATTATCTACATAGAATTAATTTAACCCCAAATCATTTATGTAAGATGGGTAGGTTGGAGTCACCTGATATAGGTGCCATAACACTATAGGAATTTTTTTTCCATATGATATGGGAGTGTCCGAAGATATGTCAGTTCTGGTCAAGTATTATGTCCTTTATGGAAACGAAATTGGCTTTACCCAAATATATGTACTTCCACCAGGTACCTCCTTGGTGATCTAGAAGAGGAAGATGTAGGTGCTGCCCCGAAGGTACTGGTTAGATTTCTCTTTTTCTTTGCTAAAAAAACAATTGCCCTTTGCTGGAAGAAACCAGACCCCCCACCTTACAGATGTGGGTTGATTTGATCAATCATGCCCTGCCCATGTATAAAATTACTTATACTGCAAGGGTCTGTCCAAAAAAAATTGATAAAATATGGTCAGAGTGGACCACCACGGTCTTGGGATAGGTCAAACTCTGACTAGAATGCTATGCTCCTTATCAAATGTTCTAATCACCAGCTGTTTTGTTACCGTTGTATATTTTGCTATTCTCGGTTTAATCCTTGGGTATGTATATACGCGATTGTGTCTTAAACAAATGACATTTCTCCAGCTGGTGGCCAAATGTAAACACGGGCAGGGGAGTCTGGCTGAAGTAAGTGTGATCATGGCCATTTTGGTCAGTAATGTTACCCAGCATCCCACAACTTATTGTTAGCAGCATTTAACTGCCAATTGGGGAATTGTCATTTACAGCAAAAGTCTGTTGGGAGCAGGTCATTTCAGCATGTTTCATTTCAGTGGGTTGGCGAGTGTAATCATAGGATAAAGGTCTGGTATAGATGTTGAGGGTAATTATTATTATTATTATTATACAGGTTTTATATAGTGCCAACCCTTGTCTGCTTTTTTTACAAACAGGACAAAGCAGCAGAGGAATGTCATTTAGTGTCAATTTAAATGGTATTTATTCTTGTAAATGTTACTTTTACTTTTTCATCATGCAGGTTCGCTACTTCACTTGTAAGTTTAAGGTATCCCACAGGCATATTACTTAAAAGAGTTGTGTATTTTTAATGATACCCTTTAACTTATTTAAAATAGCTGCTCCTCCTGAATAGTAAATCTAAAAAAAAATAAAGGTTTGCATTGTTACACATACCCCATGGCAATGTCCACTTATTCATTTATTTTTTTTCTCCCCAAAACCTTGCATGTTGGCCTAAAAAAAGTCAGGAAAAAAATACAAGATTCATCTCCCATATACTTCAATGAGGTTAACCACTATGTTTGGGGGTTCACAATTTTTTTATGGTGATTGTCCAGGAAACCAAACTTTGCTTGGTTTACGCATCACTACTCACTAAACAATTGTAGGACATGGGGGTGGGGGGGAAGCAGGCCATAACGCATGACTATGTTAAGCCCAATGTTTGGTGTTCCAGGGGTTCTCTACAGGCAAACCAGAGATGTTGGACAGATGTTGGGTACCTATGTCCTAAAGGTAAGGTCACTAATGGCAACAATAAATAGGTGCATGTCAAGATGGTTCAATTAGTATGGGACCAAAATTGGTGGGAAGAAATGTACAGTCAGGTCCATAAATATTGGGACATCAACACATTTCTAATCTTTTTGGCTCTATACACCACCACAATGGATTTGAAATGAAACAAACAAGATGTGCTTTAACTGCAGACATTCAGCTTTAATTTGAGGGTATTTACATCCAAATCAGGTGAACGGTGTAGGAATTACAACAGTTTGTATATGTGCCTCCCACTTTTTAAGGGACCAAAAGTAATGGGACAGATTAACAATCATAAATCAAACTTTCACTTTTTAATACTTGGTTGCAAATCCTTTGCAGTCAATTACAGCCTGCCAGGCCTCTACTGCAACTGTCTTCAGTTACTACTTGTACTTGGGGCATTTTCCCTTCAATGTTGCCTTTAGCAAGTGAAATGCATGCTCAATCGGATTCAGGTCAGGTGATTTACTTGGCCATTGCATAACATTCCACTTCTTTCCCTTAAAAAACTCTTTGGTTGCTTTCGCAGTATGCTTCGGGTCATTGTCCATCTGCACTGTGAAGCACCGTCCAATGAGTTCTGAAGCTTTTGGCTGAATATGAGCAGATAATATTGCCCGAAACACTTTAGAATTCATCCTGCT
Organism: Glandirana rugosa; assembly: GCA_018402905.1. Taxonomy (NCBI): domain Eukaryota; kingdom Metazoa; phylum Chordata; class Amphibia; order Anura; family Ranidae; genus Glandirana; species Glandirana rugosa. The sequence continues at coordinate 780,588 of BLSH010046747.1, read as the reverse complement.
GCTTTTGTCAGCAGTCACATCATCAATAAATACAAGAGAACCAGTTCCTTTGGCAGCCATACATGCCCACGCCATGGCACTACCACCATCATGCTTCACTGATGAGGTGGTATGCTTTGGATCATGAGCAGTTCCTTTCCTTCTCCATACTCTTCTCTTTCCATCACTCTGGTACAAGTTGATCTTGGTCTCATCTGTCCATAGGATGTTGTTCCAGAACTGTGAAGGCTTTTTTAGATGTTGTTTAGCAAACTCTAATCTGGCCTTCCTGTTTTTGAGGCTCACCAATAGTTTACATCTTGTGGTGAGCCCTCTGTATTCACTCTGGTGAAGTCTTCTCTTGATTGTTGACTTTGACACACATACACCTACCTCCTGGAGAGTGTTCTTGATATGGCCAATTGTTGTGAAGGGTGTTTTCTTCACCAGGGAAAGAATTCTTCAGTCATCCACCACAGTTGTTTTCCATGGTCTTCTGGGTATTTGGTGTTGCTGAGCTCACCGGTGCGTTCTTTCTTTTTAAGGCTGTTCCAAACAGTTGATGTGGTCACGCCTAATGTTTTTGCTATCTCTCTGATGGGTTTGTTTTGTTTTTTTCAGCCTAATGATGGCTTGCTTCTCTGATAGTGACAGCTCTTTGGACCTCATATTGAGCGTTGACAGCAACAGATTCCAAATGCAAATAGCACACTTGAAATGAACTCTGGACCTTTTATCTGCTCCTTGTAAATGGGATAATGAGGGAATAACACACACCTGGCCATGGAACAGCTGAGCAGCCAATTGTCCCATTATTTTTGGTCCCTTAAAAAGTGGGAGGCACATATACAAACTGTTGTAATTACTACACCGTTCACCTGATTTGGATGTAAATACCCTCAAATTAAAGCTGAGAGTCTGCAGTTAAAGCACATCTTGTTCGTTTCATTTCAAATCCATTGTGGTGGTGTATAGAGCCAAAAAGATTAGAATTGTGTCAATGTCCCAATATTTATGGACCAGACTGTATCTATCCACAGCTGCCAAATTTTAGTATATTTGGGAACACAGTCATATATGGTGGTGTATATCACGTGATTC
>BLSH010046747.1:746215-765947 GCA_018402905.1 Glandirana rugosa | reverse complement strand
CACCGGAGACGGGGGAAGGGGGTGTCATCACAGGACATGGGGTTACGTCACAGGAGACGGGGAAGTGTAGTGAGGGGGGGTGACATCACAGGAGACGGGGGGGGTCGTCACAAGAGACGGGGGAGGGGGGTGTGATCACGGGGGGTTTCGTCGCAGGAGACGGAAGGAAGTGTAGTGGGGGGGTGTGACATCACAGGTCATGGCAGAGGACACTGCATTGGGGTACAGGACACTACTGTGGGGGAAGGGGGCAGAGGCCACTGCAGTAGGGGGGGTTTGGGGTGATGTGTAGGGGGCAGAGGACACTGCATTGGGGGGTACAGAACACTACGTCTACATATTTTTATTGGGAGCTTGATAGGTTTTTGTTTTTTGTTTTTTTTAAGGGTGCCACCTAGTACCCCCCTAAGGGATCTTTGCTTTACTCCATGTTGTCCAGTTAGATCTCAACCTCTGAAAGGTTGCTTACCCTGTCTTAGATTATACAGATGACATCTGGCACTGAATGGATAAATGACTACTCACTTCCTGTTTCTGGTCCATCTCTTCAGTGGGCAGCCAACAGAACACATCCACTGAGTTCCTTCCACAGCTGTCACAGGTAAAGTCCTCATCTCTCTAGATGCCAAGAATGCTGTTTTTATCTTTACAAAACTATTTGTATATTAGGCAACCCTTGCCCTTTAAAAATAAACCCAATGAATTTGTAAAGGAAATGCACATTTTACTCTTGAGTCTAACATAAACCACAAATAGACAGTGTCTATGGCTTACAAGGTAATGTGTTTGCATTTTTCAATCATTGAAAGTGACCTTGTGCTTGGAATTGATGTAAATTACATGCAATTTACAAATACTGATTTGCTTTGCTTGCCAATGGTAAACTGTCATTCTAACTTCCAAATTAGCTTCTTCCTGACAAAATCCACAACGATTACCTGGCAGGTAGTGTAGTCTTTCAATCAGGTTCTAGTATGCACAATTGGAAGAAGAAAAAAAAAACTTGATGATTACGGCACTTTAAAATGAAGTCAGATGTGAATGAGTGTAGTAAATAGTCATAGTAAATGGAAGAAGAAAGTGAAGATGGATACGGAAATGTCTGTATCTAACCTCAACAAGTCTGCATGCCATTATTGAGAAAGGTATTCATTTTTATTACTGCTATGGATGTAGAAAATAGACGTGCTTGGGAGCTGAAGTCGCAGAATCTTGCATGTAATGGCTGTAGATGATTCAAAGTCAGTAAATTGGAATATGTGCTATATTTCCTTAGATTGCAAAGTTGTTTGACTAATCTAATATGGTGAGGTAGTAAAGTATTGAAGTCCATGACCAACATATTTTACCTGTCTTGATCCTCACTGTTTGTACAGCCTCTTACAATGTCCACCATGTTGAAACATTTAAGCATTCGATAGATTATTGCAGATACTAATTTTGTGTGACAAATTTGGTTAAATGGAGCCCACACAACCCCTGTGTCACCAGTAGGTAGCATGCCCACACTATCTCTGTGTCACATGTAAGTACCATGCTCCCACTACCTCTGTGTCACCAGCAGGTGTCATACCCACACTATCCCTGTGTCAACAGCAGACACTATGCCCACTGCCCAGACTACTTCTGTATCATCAGCAGGTACCATGCCCACACTACCTTTGTGCCTTTAGCAGGTACCTTGCCCACACTAGCTTTGTGTTACCAGCAGGTACCATGCTCACACAACCACAATGTCATCAGCATGCTAACACTATCTCTAGGTCACCAGTAGGTATTATTCACATACTACCTCTGTGTTAATGCCCATACTTTCTCTATGTTAAAACACCAGCTGGCACCATGCTCACACTACCCCTTTGCCACCAGAGGGTATCATGCCTAGACTACCGCTGTGTCACCAGCAGGTGCCTTGATCAAAATATCTCTGTGTCATCAGAAGTACCTTGACCACATTACCACTGTATCACCAGCAGGTACATAGATCACACTACCTCTGTGTCATTAGCAGGTACCTTGCCCAAACTACATCTGTATCACCAGCAGGTACCTTGCCTACACAGTATGAGCAACCCTCACCAAGTTGATAAGCAAGAATATAGTACATAAATGACCTATGGTCATAAGAGCAGCATTTAGATATCATAACATGTCATACTCACCTGCTCTATGCAGTGGTTTTGCACAGAGCAGCCCAGATCCTCCTCTTCTTGGATCCCTCGCTGGCACTCTGGGCCCCTCCCTTCTACCAATTGCCCCCAGGGCAAGCAGCAAAAAAAAATGCAAATAAAAAAAAAAAACAATATAGCATATACAATTGCAACACAAATCATATTGTAATTGAATTTTATTAACTATTACCTTTCCTTTTCAATCTGCAGCCGCTGTAATTTTCTAAAAATGCAATGCAATATGGCTACCTGGAGGTGTTCTGTAGACAGAATATGTACAGAATGCCCCCCAGAAACATAATTTCCTGCTTGTGTGATTGGCTCACCAATTTTCCCAGAAGTCTGCACTAAGATACAAGTCAGATTTCAGGCATCCCCTGCAACAAAAATGTCATTTTTTGGTGAGATACTCCCAATAAGAAATCACATCTAAAGGGATGCAGGCCCAGCAGCTTTTCTCATTGATGCTCTGCAGGTGCCACTGCTGGTTGATAGTTATGAAACCACTTCCATTAGACCCACTCAGCACAGGGGCACAGAGAAACACACATGGATTTCTTCAGAATAACAAAAGGTAGGAATCTGCAACACAATTTGTTAAAATCCCTGCAATGTACATAGATCACCCAGAGGGGAATGTTTTTTTCTCAACAAAAGTGGAGTTACTCTTTAACAGGATATGAGAGGATATCTTAGTGGCCAGATCACTTTTCAGAGGTATTTGACAGGCCATAAGGAGGAGATACGTCACATCCTTACCACTTGTTTTAAGCCCGAAAATAGCATACTACCAAGCTGCAACCGCATCTAATACACACAGTTTCAGGGTGGGTGGCTGCATTTGAATGGGTCGCGTTTGGCGCATGGTAGTGCTAGGTGAGCATGCCATGGGGTTTATTCCTGCTGCAGCCAGGAGGTGAGGCATTGCATGGTATGTATACACCCCCATCCTCTGCCCTTGAATTAAGGGGGAGCAGTTGGGGGGTAAAAAAAAGCCCTTCAACCACATGTGTAAACAGAGCCCTAAACAGTTATCTTGGGAACAAGTGCCCCCATTGGAAAATGTCCCCTTATTTTGTTCTGGTGGCAATTAGAAATTATGGATTTACCTTCACTTTCATTCCCAATGACATGGGCAATCAGGATAAACAGAGAGAGTAAATTTCCTTGGACAAAGGCAGCATTAAAAACCTGACCGTTGTTCTAACCCCTCATCACTCTATCTAAATGTAAAAAAAAAATTGTCTTTAGTTATATTTAATGTGGTTATTATCCATGGAGACATGCTAACTGGATATGTGCTGGAACACTCAGGTGATGGCACTTGAAACTGCCCAAAAATATGCTTTCCTGAAATAACGTTTAATGATGAGGTGAAAATAAAACAAGGGAATCATAACTCTATATTAGATGGACTTATGACACAAATATTATAACAAAAATATAGAAGAAGAAAAAGATACAGTGATGATTTGTGAGAGGGTTGGGGACAGGACTTTTCACTTCATTGGACTTAATCGCATAGAAATTAGATAACGTGCTCTAGACAGAATACATATTGTAATGGCATGATTCAACTATAAACAGAGAAGGAATTGGATTTCACACTATAAATTTACCGCCATGACAATAAACTGGACCCAAGGTTTTGGCATGTAAGCTAGTAAGTTCTGGGAACTTGGCAAAAAGAGGACCAGTGCACAATTCATTATTCATGGTAGAAGTAGGTTGAGTCCAAATACAAGATTTACAGATTAAAGTCTTTAAGAGACAATTTGGGGTAGAAGTGGATTTATAAAACATTTTCAAACCAATCCAGAACAGAACATTCAAACGAATGCTAATGATTTTGGCTAGCAGCTCAATTACCTACTGTAATTGTAATTTACACTGAAGATTATTGGACTGATCCTTTTTTACTCTATTTGAGAACTTTTGCGGAACACAGACTGCAGCCAGAGATGTAATTTAAAGCTGTAAGGAACTATAGCAAACACGAGGCAGAATTCCTGCATACTGTGTAACCAGGTATGAGCTGTGGTTTTCGACTGTTCTGTAGATAGGACTTCCTACCCTGGCAAGGTACCCTCCCAGTGTTGAGGGGATGTGGCCTGTCATGCTTCACGGAGGGGGGCTGCATGCCTACTTCCCAACCTTTCCTAGCTAGCCAGGCTGCTTAGTCGCATTAGGGTCTGGTATACATTTTTGAGGGGACCCCATGCTTTTTTTTTTCTTATTTCTCACATGGTGTTCCCCCTAAAATCTTTACCAGGCCTTTTGAGTTTGATATGAAATTTGAGGGGGACCCCATGATGTTTATTTTTTTTTTTTTGCATGTGGGCCCCCTTGTCATCCATATCATTCCCTCATCAAGTATAAGTATTTGATTCATATTTGGAAGGGTAGCCCTACACCATTTTTATGGACCCTCTCATAACATCTATACCAAACCCTCATCTAAGATAAGGGTCTGGTATAGATGAAGGGAATTTAGCATTTTTAATGTTGCCCTTTATGGAGGGCATATACTTGGTGGATAATATAATTTAGAGCTGATAACAAACCATGACCTCTACATAGGTTGATGTTGGCCTATATTGTGGTTTGTCCTCTCCATGTGGCTGCTGTCCCCTGCATACCGTCTGTCCCCATGTGTGCCTCGGAGATGAGTGAGCCCTTTCCGCACTGCTACTTCATTATTTTGTACACACCGTTCACTCCTGAGGAAGTGGTGCTGGCTGTGAAATGCATTGACATGTTGTATGGAAAGACACGCTCATGTGTATTTCTACAATCATCCATTTATGGAAAATAACTTATATACTAATGTACTATCCTTATATGAGGGGCAATTTCCCTATTGTTAGGACGCTGTGCACATTATGTGTTTTTAAGAGAACCTTGCATAGTATTAGCCCTTTTTTGACATTATTTTGTAAGTTTTTCCTTTTTAATATTACGTATATAGATGGAAATGTTTGTATGGAACTGCTGTGTTACCTAATGATGTACCTTCAACACCCGATACTTCTCTATTTGGAAATATGGTTTAATATTTATATGGATGTGGTACAGAAGCCTAATCATATGCAAAATTAGCTTAGAAAATGGCCATTACTGTTTTTTAACATTCATCTCCCTTTGAATTCAATGGGGTTCAGATTCAGCAATCAAACTTTCCTTAAGTTTTCAAACTTTCCCCAGGCATTTGTCTCATCAGCACTTATAACTAAGGGTGAGGACTTGGTTCGTCCCTGTCATGGGCTCACAATAAATTCCCTGAATTAGCAAAGTTTACAAACCACAAACTTTTGGCCATGTTCGCCGCCAGGGCCAATGCTAGACTATTCTGCTCGCTAGGCAAGACCCCCACCCCTCCCAAAAAAAAAAATTACAGGTACATGATTCCACACTGAAGGGTCACCCTGCCGCAGTATATGTGCACAGGGCGGTCCGGTAGTGGATATAAACAAAAGCAGCAGTCTATTAATATAATAGTAATATGCATACATACAGTGTATATATATATATATAGTATCTCACAAAAGTGAGTACACCCCTCACATTTTTGTAAATATTTTATTATATCTTTTCATGTGACAAAACTGAAGAAATTACACTTTGCTACAATGTAGTGAGTGTACAGCTTGTATAACAGTGTAAATTTGCTGTCCCTTCAAAATAAGTCAACACACAGCCATTAATGTCTAAACCACTGGCAACAAAAGTGAGTACACCCCTAAGTGAAAATGTCCATATTGGGCCCAAAGTGTCAATATTTTGTGTGGTATTTTCCAGCACCACCTTAACTCTCTTGGGCATGGAGTTCACCAGAGCTTCACAGGTTGCCACTGGAGTCCTCTTCCACTCCTCCATGACGACATCATGGAGCTGGTGAATGTTAGAGACCTTGCGCTTCTCCACCTTCTGTTTGAGGATGCCCCACAGATGCTCAATAGCGTTTAGGTCTGGAGACTTGCTTGGCCAGTCCATTACCTTTACCTTCAGCTTCTTTAGCAAGGCATTGGTCGTCTTTGAGGTGTGTTTGGAGTCGTTATCATGTTGGAATACTGCCCTGTGGCCCAGTCTCCAAAGGGAGGGAATCATGCTCTGCTTCAGTATGTCACAGTACATGTTGGCATTCATGGTTCCCTCAATGAACTGCAGCTCCCCAGTGCCGGCAGCACTCATGCAGCCCCAGACCATGACACTCCCACCACCATGCTTGACTGTAGGCAAGACACACTTGTCTTTGTACTCCTCACCTGGTTGCCGCTACACACGCTTGACACCATCTGAACCAAATAAGTTTATCTTGGTCTCATCAGACCACAGGACATGGTTCCTGTAATCCATGTCCTTAGTCTGCTTATCTTCAGCAAACTGTTTGCAGGCTTTATTGTGCATCATCCTTAGAAGAGGCTTCCTACTGGGATGACAGCCATGCAGGCCAATTTGATGCAGTGTGCGGCATACAGGCTGACCCCCCACCCCTTTAACCACTCCAATACTGGGCACTTAAACCCCCTTCCTTCCCGGACCAATTTTCAGCTTTCAGCGCTGTTGCAGTTTGAATGACAACTGCACGGTCATGTGACACTGCACCCATATGAAATTTTTATCATTTTATTCACACAAATAGAGCTTTCTTTTGGTGGTATTTAATCACCTCTGGGTTTTTTATTTTTTGCGCTATAAATTAAAAAAGACTGAAAATTTTCAAAAACAATGCATTTTTCTTCATTTCTGTTATAAAATTTTGCAAATAAGTAATTTCTCTTCATAAATTTTGACCAAAAATGATACTGCTACATTTCTTTGGTAAAAATAACCTGGGTTTATTTGGTGTTGGCGGACAGACAGATGTTTTGGGGACTGTGACAGATGTTTTGGGGACATACAGATGTTTTGGGGACTGTGACAGATGTTTTGTGTATGGTGACAGATGTTGGTGAGAGGCGGGTCCTTGGTGGAAGATGGACGCATTCTGGGAGAGCTCTCCCAGATACAATCCATAGGCATCCAACCTTCCAGGGACAGGTGAGCAATCCAAACTCACTCAGAAGGCTTCCCCACAATTTTCCCCACACCCCGGACCAAAAATCGCAGAGATCCGTGCCCGACCTCCGCAACACTATAAATTTAGGCCGCGGCTCCATTTGCGGCCTAGGGCGCGGCAACTTATAATATCCATCCTGCAGCCAATCCGCAGTTTCGGACCCCGGAACAAGAACACTGAGGCTCCTGACAACCTACCCCAAAGACTGGGCCAAAAAAAGCACAAAACTTTGCTTGGTCACTCGGAAAATCGAGGCCGCGGCTTCATCCGCGGCTAGGCCGCAATTTACAAAAAGGCCATCCTGACACCATCAGCCCTCATTTTTACTAGCAAGACATCCCTGAGGTCCGCTATACCCCCTCTGATCCCCAAAGCTTACTGACCTGGCCCCCAGGACCCCCGTGAGACACCCAAGATGGGGGCGCGAGCAGATCGCGAGGCCCAGGGTCTCTCCAGATTTTGCAATTTTTTAGTACTTCTCTTGCTCATCTTGGGTCTGTTCGTGCGGAACAGCTGTACCTTGACATTGTACACCCGAACTGAGCTTTTGGATATTGGTTTGCGAGTTCCGAACGTTCTTATTGCCAATCTTCAACGCCTTCCTGAGATTGCCAGAACATCTGAGACGAGTCAGCCTGCCCGGCCAGTGGGAAGTGCTCGCCGGCGCCGTCGAGATCACAAACAAAAGTGAGGAAAGCGCGGAGGAATAAGAGCTAAGCTAAAGTTAACACCGCACCGGCTCTCTTTACCAAGCATTTTCCTCGCCAATGTACGATCACTGGTGAACAAAATGGAAGAGATTCGACTCAACCTAACATACAGTAAGAGACTCTCGGACTGCAATGTTTTTATCTTCACGGAAACTTGGCTACACAGCGGCATAACGGACAATGTCATCAAGATAGCAGGACGCCACACACTCTGGGCGGACAGGACACAGGATGGCTCCGGTAAGACAAGAGGTGGGGGATTGTGCATTTACATTAACAAAGCTTGGTGCACAGACTCTACTACTGTCATGAGTCATTGTTCTGCCAACCTTGAGTTTCTTATGGTTAAATGCAGACCGTTTTATCTGCCTCGGGAGTTCACTTCGAACATTATAACAGCAGCCTATGTTCCCCCAGACGCTGATGCCAAGCTTGCTATGAAAGAACTTCATGCAGCCATCAGTAAACAACAGATCGCCCACCCTGATGCTGCGTTTATTGTTGCGGGTGATTTTAATCACTCAAACCTAAAAGCAGTGCTCCCCAAATTCCACCAACATGTTTCCTGCCACACCAGAGGAAACAAAACCTTAGACCATGTTTATACAAACATGGCTGGAGCCTACGTTGCAACCCCCCTCCCCCACCTAGGACAATCGGATCACCTTTCTTTGTTTCTCACCCCCAAATATGCACCCCTAATCAATCGTGTGAAGCCATCAGTAAGGACCATCAAAGTGTGGCCTGCGGGGGTAGATTTTACACTCCAGGAAAGGTTTTTACACACGGACTGGAGTTCATTTGCTTCTCAGGCCACCACTGGCTCTCACATTGATATTGACCGCTACACTTCCTCTGTGTTGAATTACATCCACTCCACTATAGACAGTGTCACTACTTGGAAGCAGATCACCACATACCCAAATCAGAGGCCATGGATGAACAAGGAGGTGCGCCTTCTGTTGAAGGCACGCAATACTGCTTTCAGATCAGGGGATGCACAGGCCTACAGCACATCCAGAGCCAACCTGAAGAGGGGCATCAACGAGGCCAAGCACTGCTACAAGCTAAAGATAGAGGAGCACTTCTCCAACTCCGACCCTCGACGCATGTGGCAGGGCATCCAGGCCATCAGTGACTACAAATCTACCCGTTCCACTCCCGCGAATATGGATATCCGCTTCTTAAATGAGCTTAATGACTTTTATGCACGTTTTGAGAGGGACAATACATCAAACACTATCAAGCTCAAAACTTCACCTGACCATCCACCAATCACACTCTCCACCACAGACGTCTGCTGCACTATGAGCCGGATCAGTGCGCACAAGGCCGCTGGACCAGACAACATCCCTGGTCGGGTACTCAAGGCATGTGCTGAGCAGCTCGCTGGGGTTTTCACAGACATTTTCAACCTGTCTCTTGCCCAAGCAGCTGTACCAACATGTTTTAAAAGCACCTGCATTGTGCCTTTGCCAAAACACTCTGCCCCAAAGTGTCTGAACGACTACCGCCCTGTAGCTCTGACACCTATTGTCATGAAGTGTTTTGAGCGGCTGGTCCTGGCACACCTGAAGGACTCTCTGCCATCCACCCTGGACTCTCACCAGTTTGCCTACCGCAGCAATAGGAGCACAGAGGATGCCGTTTCCATGGCACTGCACTCTGTGCTAACACATCTGGACAATAAGAACACTTATGCACGCATGCTGTTTGTGGACTTTAGCTCAGCTTTCAACATGGTCATCCCATCCAAGCTAATAGTTAAACTTGCAGACCTGGGCATCAACACCTCCCTCTGCAATTGGATTATGGACTTCCTGACCAACAGACCCCAGCAAGTCCAATCCGGATCCATTTGTTCAAACACCACCATAATCAACACTGGCATACCACAGGGCTGTGTGCTGAGCCCCTTCCTCTACTCCCTCTTCACCTCTGACTGCAAGCCTGTGAACAGATCGAACACCATCATCAAGTTTGCAGATGATACTACAGTGATTGGTCTCATCAGCAACAATGATGAGAGGGGTTACAGGGAGGAGATTCAGCACCTGGCCACATGGTGCAATTACAACAACCTGCTCCTTAACACCTCCAAGACAAAGGAGCTCATTGTGGACTTCAGAAGAGAGTCAAGAGGCACGCATGACAGCATCCAGATCAATGGAATGGCTGTCGAGCGTGTCTCCAGTTTCAAGTTCCTAGGGACCCACATCTCAGAGGACCTGTCCTGGACTATAAACACCTCCAGCGCAGTTAAGAAGGTCCACCAGCGCCTCTTCTTCTTGAGGACACTGAAGAAGAATCGGCTGTCCTCGGATATTCTGGTGAACTTCTATCGTGGTGCAATAGAAAGCATCCTGACCAACTGTGTCACAGTCTGGTATGGGAGCTGTTCTGTTGCAGAGCGCAAGGCACTACAGCGGGTGGTGAAAACTGCCCAGCGCATCACATGGACTACCCTTCCAGCCATGGAGGACGTTCAGAGGAAACGCTGCCTGCGTCGAGCTCGTAACATCTACAAGGACTTCTCTCATCCTGCCCACAGACTGTTTTCTCTCTTATCCTCCGGGAGGCGCTTCAGGTGCCTCAAAACTAGAACTAATAGATTGAAGAACAGCTTTTTCCCCAGAGCTGTTTCTTTATTGAACTCTGCACCCCGTTGATCCCTCTGAACCCCCTCCCTCCCCGGATATCATTTACACCACTGTACATAAATTATGGGACTAATTCATCAACTGCTTATTTGCACACCTACAGTCAATAATGCACTTTATAAACATATTTATAAGTAATAACTTGCACTACCATTAATATTAACATTAATATGTAATAACTTGCACTGCCATCTCTTAATTTTTGCTAATGTACATATCCATTTACCAATATTTACCAATATTATGCAAAACTGTATATCCTGCTTTTGTTACTATTGCACTTCTGGTTAGACCTAAACTGCATTTCGTTGCATTGTACTTGTACATGTGTAATGACAATAAAGTTGAATCTAATCTAATCTAAAAGATGTGATGGGGGTCATACAGATGTTTTGGGGGCTGTTTTATGGGGACACTTATAGGTATGGGGACAGGGGTATCAGTGTGCTTGGTGCACTGTGTGGGGGGCGATCTGTGAGAGCTTTCTGCATGAAATCCTCATCATGCAGAGTGCTGTCACATAGCTGCAGATTCCCCCCCCCCCCCCCCCTGCACTGAGCGCTCACTGAGCTCGGCGGGGGGAGAACTGTCACAGAGACGTTCGTCTCTGTTTACAATGTGACGGCTGTGATTGGACACGTCCTGTCAGAACGGGGAAGCTCCCACCCGGCCGTATATATACAGTGGCCGGGTAGGAGGTGGTTAACCTCTGAAGCAATGCTGGCAGCACTCATATGTCTATTTCTCAAAGACTACCTCTGGATATGATGCTGAGCACGTGTACTCAACTTCTTTGGTTGACATGGCAAGGCCTGTTCTGAGTGGAACCTGTCCTGTTAAACCGCTGTATGGTCTTGGTCACCGTGCTGCAGCTCAGTTTCAGGGTCTTGGCAATCTTCTTATAGCCTCGGCCATCTTTATGTAGAACAACAATTCTTTTTTTCAGATCCTCAGAGAGTTCTTTGCCATGAGGTGCCATGTTGAACCTCCAGTGACCAGTATGAGAGAGTGAGAGCAATAACACCAAATTTAACACACCTGCTCCCCATTCACACCTGAGACCTTATAACACTAATCAGTCACATGACACCGGGAAGGGAAAATGGCTAATTGGGCTCAGTTTGGACATTTTCACTTAGGGGTGTACTGAATTTTGTTGCCAGCGGTTTAGAAATTAATGGCTGCGTGTTGAGTTATTTTTAGGGGATAGCAAATTTACACTGTTATACAAGCTGTACACTCACAATTTTACATTGTAGCAAAGTGTAATTTCTTTTCTTCAGTCTTGTCACATGAAAAGATATAATAAAATATTGACAAAAATGTGAGGGGTGTACTGTATATATATCATAGGCGTGCGCAGCCTATTACATTAGGATGTGCACCCCAAAGCTCAAACACACATGTATGCAGGAGAGCACTAGGAACAGCTGATCACTCTGAACTCCCCTGACAGAACGGGTATTTGCTTTGTTTACACTGGCAGATCCCTGTTCTCCCTTTCTCTGGAGTGATGGAGTCTGCCAGACCCGCTGATTGGCTCCCCCGCTAGCGAATGGCTCCCCCGTGCTTGCCCACAGATTGCCGTGTATGCGCCCGACTTACACCTGCGTCAATTCGTGCAGCCAAGCCAACCTGCCACAGTATAACTGAGGTGCCTGGTCAGCAAGCGGTTAAATGGAGCAATTCTATACAGGATGCAAAGTGAGCACCCCAGCTGGTAGGTAATGGAGAGGTATCATAAAGCCCCTAGAAGTCATGGGTCCTAGACAGTCACCCTCTCTGCCCCTTTAGATGTTGGCAGTGACCAAGTAGAAACAAAAGGAAGCCCTGCCATTCTAAGCATCTAGTGCACATTAAAGCCTGGTACACACTAATAGTTTTTCTTTGTTCAACCCAGCTGGTTGAACGAAAAAAACCTGACATCTCTGGTGTGAGTTGCTGTCCTAACACTCTGACGTTAGTATAGTGATCTCCCCCACTATGCTGTTGTGTTCTGACGGGGACAGCCCCCTTGTCAGAACACTCCCGTCAGTGCTCTCAGCCAGTAGCTGAAAGTGATGATCGGGAGCTGGTCAGTTACTGGTTTTCCAGCCATATGACCAGCTTCTGTTGGACCGGCCAACATACACAAGGCCCAAATGTCAGCCGTTTTTTATTAAACTGTCCGATGTCTCCTGACATTCGGCCCATGTGTACTAGGCAGCATGTTCCAGGCTGCATTTTGCAGAGCCACATGAGCCATCATTTTTAGGAACTGGTGCCAATTTGTCATGGACAGTATCTGTAAAACCTTCTGTAAATGTTGCTGTTCTTCTAAAATAGGCCCACAGTAGTCAAATATAATCTAACCCCAGCCAAGATGAGTCCTCTAGTGTTAGCAGAAGATGCCACTTTGACTTTGATTCACTAAAACTGGAAAGTGCAAAATCTGGTGCAGCTGTGCATGATAGCCAATCAGCTTCTAATGTCAGTTTGTTCAAATAAGATTTGATAAAACAACTTGGAAGGTGATTGGTTTCTATGCAGAGCTGCACCAGATTTTGCACTCTCCAGTTTTAGTAAATCAACCCCATTACATGTTGGGATTGCCTATATTTTGAGCTTGTGCTCTGTGCAAGCTTCTGGGAAATACAATTAAGAGAAGGATGATTCTAGCTAATCCTGTCCATGAATTTACAACTGCTTCTGTGCTTGAAAGGTAGAGATATTTTTTGGCAGTTATGGAAAATAATTGGTGGATAGGAAGGTTTTTTTTTATATATATAGCTGAATCATATTTCCACAATACACAGCATATACAAAGGGATTGGTAAAAAAGAGCAAGGTGTCATTTTTAGCAACGTAAATTACACAATAGAATGTGCACCATTTTTTATATATATTTTTTTTATTTAATTCTGGATTTTTCCTATAAAAGTAAAATGAAAGGACCTAAAATAAATGATTGTTATCTGCAGTATTAGCAGGACAGGGTTCTGTAGGTAGGAAATAATCACCCATTCAGTTAGTGAAGTTTTCTTCTTGTGCCAGTGTGCAGATGTGAATTGAGGTGATTCTATCTGCTTTAAATGTATTCACATTGTGTAATAATCCTTTCCATTTGCTACCACATAATCAGAGAAATAACATTCCTGTGACTTAGAGTCCTGGCTTAGGAATAAAGCACATTATTTCTTCCTGAATTAAAACAAATCTCTTCCTCAGTAAACACTTTAAATCACAATTCCTGCAGTTGATTATACATTCCGACTGGCCTTGATGAAATCATTTGATGAGGGGAAGGTACATTTATATATATACTGTATGTTAGGAATTAAAAAGATGCAAATTGAATTAGTTAATTCATGACATTTATGAACATGGTAAGATGTTCCAAGCAAATAAAACATTTAATTCAACCCACTGACTTTAGTTCTACTGTCAATTGCTGCAAGTTTAGCTTAAAGCCCACATTTGTATTTAACCACTTCAATACTGGGCACTTTCACCCCCTTCCTTCCCGGACCAATTTTCAGCTGTCGCATTTTGAATGACAATTGCGCGGTCATGCAATACCATACCCAAATGAAATTGTTATAATTTTTTTCACACAAATAGAGCTTTCCTTTGGTGGTATTTAATCACCTCAATGCATTTTTCTTTGTTTCTGTTATAAAATTTTGAAAATAAGTAATTTTTCTTCATAAATTCTGACCAAAAATGATACTGCCACATTTCTTTGCTAAAAATAACCCAAATTGGGGTTTATTTGGTGTTGGTGGTGATGGCGGACAGACAGATGTTTTTTGCACTGTGACAGATGTGATGGGGAACAGACAGATGTTTTGTGTATGGTGACAGATGTGATGGGGACAGACAGATGTTTTGGGGCACCCGTTCTGAAGGACGTACCTGAACGTCCACTCAGAAAGGCGTGGCTCCCACCCGGCCTATATGTACAGTGGCCGGGTGGGAGGTGGTTAATATTGTTTTCCAGGTGTAGTCACCAACACTCCTTATTTTTATTCATTTTCCATAATCCTTTGCACAACAGCTAAAATGTAAAAATCTGGCTTACATTGGCAAAAGCCAAAAGCTGGGGTATAGAGTAAGAGTTTTTGCTACACATGGCTTTCTGCATTGTTTGGTTGTCCTATGCAGTGGGGTTGATTTTCTAAAACTGGAGAGTGTAAAATCTGGTGCATCTCTGCATAGAATCCAATCAGCTTCCAGTTTTTTTGTCAAAGTTTAATTGAACAAGCTGAAGTTAGAAGCTAATTTATAGGAAGGTGTGTGGTGTGGCGCTGTTCTTAATGAGAATGTGTGTATGAATTGAGGCTGCTGCCCCCACTATTACCAGAATTAAATCCTAGTATTTAGATGTAAATAAAGAATGTGTGTGGGAATTGGCGCTGCCTGCTGGAAGAAATTGTGTATAGTGCTAATGTACCAAAGGTGCCAGTAAACCAAAGTGCATATATATGTGCAATAAATTATAATAAAGACTCCATAATATATCATACGTGACAGTAAAAGATATAAGAAATATAAAAATATAAAAAATAAATAATAAAATTATATAATAAATATGTAATATCTGCAAAGATGTGTAATGTTTCCAAGAAAAATTAAGTAATAAAAAGCACACACCATAAATATACCAGATAAGCT
The DNA here is from genome assembly GCA_018402905.1 of Glandirana rugosa. NCBI lineage: Eukaryota > Metazoa > Chordata > Amphibia > Anura > Ranidae > Glandirana > Glandirana rugosa. Next base: position 750,694 of record BLSH010046747.1, on the reverse strand, counting down.
TAGTGCAGTGATCCACATTCAGTGAATAATATAAGAGTGCTTAAAAAATCAGTGAACCAATGTGTTATACACCATCTACAGTTGCAACCATATATAGCTATAATGGGGATGTGTCACAGACTAGGAGTTCCCAAGGCTTCCTCCAACTTTTTGTACGGCTGTAATACAGCTAAAAACCACTGGATCTAATAGGCAAACAGTGCATGAATAAAAGTCTATTGGCTGGTGTCAGGTGATGTGAGGGAAGTGAGGAGATGGAGCGATAACACAAAAAAACGTGCTCCCCTCCTGTAAACTTCCCCACTCACCGCTCCTCACTGGTCTCCAGGGATTATTCTGCAGGTCCTTCAATCCAACCCGTGGGTCCCTCCGTGGGTACTCACGTGGGTATACAAACAGAGAGTGGACGGCGATTAGGGATAAGCAAGTGTAATCTGTGAAAAAATTCCAAGCACACTTACATGTGAGGTAGGAGAAGTCAGACTCGGATGTTTCCTGAGAACCGGAACTTCCTTGCGTTCCAACGACCGGAAGTGCGTGGCGACGTAAACCAGGGCTCCACCTGACGAGTTTTGTCACACGGACGTCATCGGACGCCTGTTGACACCCCTGAAAACTTTTTTTAGCAAACGAAACGCGTTGGGTCCTGTCCCCTGACACACTGCTACCCGCATTTTTTACTGATGAGCTCATCTTTATTTATTAAATGTAAGTGTTCTTAATCTGTATTTAATACATTTTCTGTGAGAAATTGAATTACGCTATGGAGTTTTTCCTTGTTCTCATTTTAACCAAACCGCATGGGAGTGATTTCACCGCATACTGAAGTGGCATAGGAACTCTCTGGAGGAACCCCAGTACCATCGCAGACCGAGAAGGGATTCACCCATAGGAAACCATTGTACTTCCCGCTTTCATACCACTGATTTCTGGTAAGCACACACACATACTATGAGATGGTCACGAATTTTTGAGCACTCACTTGAGCACTGAGCACCGTGACGTCACTTTATCTCCCCTGGATCATCTGGATTGGCATCTTCTTTGCTGATACTTTACCAGCTTCTGGTAAGTACATTCACTCACCTTTTTTGGATCATCACCACCTCTAGCACCTGATTATCAAGTCACCTGTCACTGTTTACCCAAGTTCAATCTGGAACAGTACACCGCATCAGCTTTACTTTCCTGTGTATCTACCGCAGTTACCCTATATATTTACACATGAACTTTAAAAGGACATTATTGTATGGTCATTGAAAGCAAGCATTTTAAAGGACATTATTGTATGGTCATTGAAAGCAAGCATTTTAAAGGACATTATTGTATGGTCATTGAAAGCAAGCATTTTAAAGGACATTATTGTATGGTCATTGAAAGCGAGCACTTGCTATTGGTGTATATTTAATTGTATACTTATGTTTGGTTTATCTTAAGAATACTTCTGACCTAGCGCTGCACACTCTGTTCCCCACTCTTATATTATTCACTGAATGTGGATCACTGCACTAAGCTTATCTGGTATATTTATTGTGTGTGCTTTTTATTACTTAATTTTTCTTGGAAACATTACACATCTTTGCAGATATTACATATTTATTATATAATTTTATTATTTATTTTTTTATATTTTTTATATTTCTTATATCTTTTACTGTCACGTATGATATATTATGGAGTCTTTATTATAATTTATTGCACAAGCACATATATATGCACTTCGGTTTACTGGCACCTTTGGTGCATTAGCACTATACACAATTTCTTCCAGCAGGCAGCGCCAATTCCCACACACATTCTCTATTTACATCTGAAGTTAGAAGCTGATTGGCTATCATGCACAGTTGTACCAGATTTTGCACTCTCCAGTTTTATTAAATCAACCCTAGTGTGTCTCAAACAGTCACAATTTTAGCCACAAGAGGACACAAGAGGATTTACTGAAACTGGTGCACCCAGAATCTGGTGCAGCTGTGCATAGAAACCAGCTTCCAGGTTTTATTGTCAAAGCTTAAGGCCACTTTCATACTGGGGCATTTTTCAGGCACTTTGCACTAAAAATAGCGCCTGAAAAACACCCCCCCCCCAATCCACCCCAGTGTGAAAGCCCGAGTGCTTTCACACTGGGGTGGTGCGCTTGCAGGACGTTACAAAAAGTCCTGCAAGCAGCATCTTTGGGGCGGTGCGGTGAGCGATGTATACACCGCTCCTCCACCGCCCCTGCCATTGAAAATCAATGGCAAGCCCTTCAGAAGCGGCTACACACCGCCTCGGAAGCACGACGTGCCAGCACTTTTGACCCCTTTTTAACCCCTTGTGGGGGGTTAAAAGTGCCCCGCTACTGCCTACATAGCGGCACCATAGTGCTGCCATAAGAGCAGAATGGCGCTGCTGAAACTAGCGGTGCTTTACTGCTTCCGCCCCCCCGTCCCACTGTAAAAGTGCCCTAAGGCTCGGTTCACACTACTGCAACCTGAAAGTCAAGCAACTTACGCCAGGTGACGTCCTGGTGATTTGCTGGTGACTTGAGAACAAATTTGATGTGACTTTGAAGCGACTTTGTCTTGTGCAGGTACGTAGAGATAACAGTAAACAGGAAGATGCCATGCACTCGGATACCCCCGGAAGAAGTCCATTTGTGACGTAACCGGTCGGGTTACGGCTCCACCTCTACACACTGTGACTTTGTTACATTGTATTCGATGAGATGCTTTATGATTGACATGCGTGTTTTTTATACATAACTGCAAGTGCAATACTTTCATTAAAATCAACTGCTTTGACTGTATTATGCTATGGGAGGCCTTTCTTTTCTTGGTATACCCCACATTCCTGATTGGAAAGGGTAGATTTAACATTTCCAGACATAATCATGGAAGACTCTGGGCTCCATGCAGGCATTATGCTACAACTCTGGGAGGATACATGCATAGGCTTCCTTTGATCTCCTATAATAAGAGATTAATGGCTTGGGGTAAGCGCAATATTTCCATGGTGGTGGGATTCATCACAAAAAGTTGTTTTGCACGGTGGCACCTTATGGCGCATGTCTGCACATGGCACTTTAAAGAAGAAGTTTTTCCTGTTTGAAGCTTATGGTCCACAGTGAGATCACTTACCGAGGACTTGAATGAACTTTCTGTTTTTTTCTGCTTCTTTGCACTAAATGTATAACAATATAAGTTCTTAGCACAATACTTTTAGTCTATAAGATGCCATGCACTGCCTGGGTAATCTTCCAGAAAATGTCAAATCCAAATCACATCAATATAGATGAGGATCCAACTTCCATTAACGTATATGGGCACAAAAAAAAAAACAAAATATGGTTGGTAGTACCCTGCGAGGCGCCTCTATGGTCACAAGTTGGATACAAGTTGCTTTGAAGTAGTACAGGAACCTTTTTGAAAGTCGGAGCAACTTCAGTAGTGCTAATTAAGACAGCTCTCATTAACTAACATGGGATTTCACATGTCATGCGACTTGAAGTCTCACAAGTCAGATCCCAAGTTGCGGCAGTGTGAACTGAGCCTAACTGAAGAAGCTGAAGTCAAAAGCTGATTGGTTACTATGCACAGCTGCACTATATTCTGGGTGCATCAGTTTTAGCAAATCTCCCCCAGTGACATTGATTTGCATTTTCCACTTCGCTCAGCGAACTGCATTCACTTCGACCACCCAATCATATGCAAGGAAACTCAATTTATCTTCCTTCTTTTGTTTCAGATTGGATGTTAGAGATTTCTAGGGGTTCCATGAGCAATAAAAAATGTCTGCCTCGGTCATGCATTGTTTCCCAACTGCTGTGCATCATTCTTGTTATAATTTTATATGTTGAGTACTCATCTCCCATGTAGACCATCTTCTTAACTACGGTTGATGCCTTTCCTTTTGCTCTGCATTATTAGACCTCCACTGCTGTATGTCTTATATTTTATCACCAATAAAATGTTTCTTAAGAAAATATGTCTGCCTCTTGGATAAGTTCCCAGTGTTACCATTAATCCTTTTAACTATCTGTAAGGAGGGATTCTTCCCAATGACCACAAGTGTAAGGAGCATTCTTCCCACTGACCATCACACTAATGTATCATGAGTAGTGTTGAGCGAACCCGGACTGTAACGTTCGGGTCCGTACCGAACTTTAGGGTGTCCGTGGCACGGACCCGGACCCGGACATTTCAAAAATCGTTCGGGTTCGGTCCGGGGTTCTGCTATTTTACTCCACGTGTTGAGAAGCTGCAGGGCAGCCAATCAACAAGCGTTTCACTGGTTTGCCCTTAGAAGCCATCACAGCCATGCCTACTAATGGCATGGCTGTGATTGGCCGGTGCATCATGTGACCCAGCCTCTTTATAAGCTGGAGTCACAGTGCTGCAGTCACATGCTCCTTGGGTTAGTATAGGGAAAGGTAGCTGACGGCGTGAGGGACAGATTTTAGCCATTTTAAGACCTGATCCTGCATCCTGAGATAGATTA